>CM068841.1:95098393-95238393 GCA_028554795.2 Sinohyriopsis cumingii | reverse complement strand
GATCTACTACGAACACTTGTAGAAGTTAAAAGAAGAGTGATATCTAGTATGCATACTGTAATTATTTTTGCATGAGTTTGTACTTAACATTTTGAGCCATCCAATCAAAGGGCTTCGTTTTTTAAGGTCACTTTTGATTGATTGATAGTTGAATAATAGAGTTTCAAAGAGTTGAATGATATCCAGGCAAGGCCTTGAGTTAATGTAGCTAGTTTTGCTTTTGTTTTAGGACCGCAGGCTGAAGCTCAATTACATTTCATACGTTGTCTCCAGCGTCAAATGCTTGTATTCACGTTGTTAGTGTTTCAGTTATTGTTATAAAGAAAGTGTTTATACTATCATATTATGACATACGTGTCATTCACGACGAGGCTGTAATCACTTGTCTGAGATTTATGTCCATTGTTCAATATTGAACAGTCCCTAATTATTACCCGACATAAAATGGCAAACCAATATTTCCGGAGCAGTTATTCGAGAAGCTGAATGAGCATTCAGCACCAGTGCTTTTAAGTAAGAGTGTCTGCTAGCAGACGATTTTCTACATATTACCCCTACACTGACCGGAAAAGAATGTACTATGTTAAGAGTCTAACAACATAGTTCCAAACATTTGGACCCTTGAATTGTTTGTTGTGATGACTTGATAATATACGTCTCGGTTGCAATAACTAGATCAATTTCTTCGCAAAAAATGTGTTAAACTGTGCGATTTCAACATGCAGTATTGCGCATGCTCATTGGAGCTCTTCTGTTGTTAAATCTTCGGTTTCGGAAGTGCAAAATTCCTCAAGATCCTCAATTTGAAAGGTAAGTAAATATGTTATGATGTCCGCAATCTCATAATGACTTAATGTTAGTGATCAGTTTTGCAAAACATCGGAGCATGAAAAGTTTGGCGGTATGCGTAGCAAGGAGTGTATGAAATAGGGCACCATATTAATGGATGAGGTGCATGATGGGAAAGAAAACCCGTGGTTGGTCTTACAGCATAATACTTTCATTAGCGTCACAATAACTAGATAACTTGGTATCACTAGCAGCAACCTAGGCAATAGTTTCAGACTATTAAATCCTAATGATATCTTCAATTCTTTTTCGTTACATTTTGCTGCACGGAAAACTAACAATTAACAGATTTAGCTACCGTCACAAGACATCAAGCAATTACGTAGTTTGGAAACAATATATCATGTGGATTTGGACATATGGTTGCAGGACAAGTATTTGTCAAATTATGTTAATGTACCCTTGCGACTGAATCGAAATATTACTGTGTTTATTTGATGGCTAATACAAAACGAGTATACAACAAATATCTCAGAAGCCATTCTCCAGGTGCCACCTGTTGACGGTCGTCCTGCCTAAAGTGGGAAACGACAGCCAAGTATCATATAGGAAGAGTGGAAGTCAAAATCACCTTAACCATTGCCTCTAAGACTCCGATCTAAGATTTAAAAAATTCAAGGTGAACTACCAAGACCTTTGCTACTCGGCATCGTCAGCAATGCGGCCATCGACATAAATCGATCAAAATACCTTTCGCTGTCCAGCAGTTCAACGTGACCAAGCTAGAAGTCACAAGACATTGCCAGACGTAAACCCTTTAAACTAACGTTGTACTAGAAAAAAATACTTGAGATCTTACTTGACTCTGAAGCTACAAGCCAGTTAGGAACCAACAGCATCGATGACATTTCATACGACGATTATACAGGAGTATAAGCTTTGTAGGACTTTGGTCAGCAAACAAGGACATTTCCACCCTGTACAATCAGGTCAGTCTGGAACGTCAGTTTTGCATTAGCTCTAGCAAAGACAGTGAACCCATCCAATAAAAATAGGTTACCTTCGTGTGGAACGTCAGTCAGCGTGCACTAGCTCCGGCAAACAAAGTAAACGCCATCTTGTATACAGAATTCGATAATAATCTGGAAATCAACAGTCTGAGAGAAGTGATTATAGACTATTAAGAGATGAAAGCTTTAGAGACAGACGATTCGGGTGCTTTCTAATCAGTCACAGCTCATAAGTGAAGAAGAAACGAAGAGGAAAATACATTTATTATGTCACAATGGACAGAACAAGAGAAGCACATTATCCTGTTTTTCTCGTCACTTGGCGGGAAAAAACCGCACATCTCACCAGAGAACATTGTGATAATTATCAATTTGATCATCCTTGTAAGAAAGAGATCAACACATGTTTGATCAGGAGTCAATAAGGAAGGTTGGACGGCTATCTGGAAGGCGCATGGACTCATCTCAGAAGAGATCATGTAAGTGCAAGACTGGTATAAGAACTTGAGTGATCATTCTTTACGTCCACTGACTACATTGGAAACGAAACTCGTCAATGTTGTCTTGCAACAGTGTAACGAGTATTCCATTTCATCAATTTATTTAACAGATATTTTCAAGGTAAACATCGAGCATGAACTCATAACTTAAAATCACATGTGAAAAGAATAAATCTCTGGGAACTTCATTACATTGTGACTCACAGTTCGTACACAACTTTTTTCTGGACTCATCTGGTGTGTCGTACAAATTAACCTCCACAATGAAAACCTAAAGACGTCCAAGCCTATATCGCCAACACGGACATCAGTACTCGACCAAGACCACATTGGAAAACCGTCTACTTTCCCAACGACCTCAGAGTCCACGCTATCTTTATATTTGTGGATTACTTCAATTGGAAGACGACATAGTTGACCTTATGAAAAGAAATATTGTACAATTCAATAATGTGCAATTAAAATGATCAGATTTCATTGCGTGTAGACAATATTGAGTGTAGTTTCTTCATCAACGCAGTTATAGATTCCCCTTAGTACATGAACTGACTTGTTTTCAATGTGATTTCTATACAGACGATGACAAAGAGAAACTTGGTTTTGTGAAAATAATTTTTATTTACTTTCTTTAGTACAGTGTGAATCGATACGAAAACGACTCTGTACTAGATCACTGATTTCTAGTCTCACTCCACAACCTTGTCAACCCTGAAAATACATTTATATATAATATTAGGTGTTTGTACATAAAGAGGAATGTACAGCCCCAAATCCTCCTTTTTAATGATGTTTCAGGGGTGCGGATGAGTATAAAATAAAATGTTGATTTAGAAGAAGAAATAATATATGGTACTGAATCGCTTTTTCTTAAGAATTCAATTCTATATGCTCATTCACATTTTCTCTGTCGATCTTTGAATATCTGCTAGGAATGATGCTTTCCTTCACGTCCGCGGCTCAATTGTTTCGTGTTCGTAGAACAGCGAACAACACATCAGCAATGGAGCTAGCGACGGAAATTATCCCCGTACCAGCAATGAATGTACTAAGGGGTCTTGGCCTCATAGTAGCCTCAGGCTAGAGCCTTATGGCGCAGGAAAAACGTACGACCCTGCTCCTAACATGGGATGACAACGACAAAGAAGAAGAAGAAGAAGAAGAAGAAGAAGAAATATACTTCAACAAACGACCCAAAAGACGTCGGGGGAGGGGGAGGGGGGACGCGGCAATAGAGGATACGTGCCTCGCAGACCCAGATTAGCAGCCCACCCACCACAACTCATCAAAACAATCTCTAGCAGACGACAGAATAAACAACAGACACTAGTTCTATCAAGCCGGCTGCCCAGAATAAGACGATATTCGATAGCACAAATAATGAAAACACTGGAGACATATGCGAGTAAGGTAGCCCAAACCCCAGTGACGTCACCAAGACAGGAATCCCCACCACAAGACACACTGGTAGCCGATTTCGAAATGTCTTCCTCTAGCGAATAAGAAATTGACGAAGAACTAGAGGAAGAAACAGGGCAGAAGAGGAAACTGACCTAGAGCTACAACGATGCAAAGAAATGGGCCTGGAACCAGCGCTAGAAAACGTAAGAAAGGCAGCACACTTTGTCAATGGAGATCACTCGACACCAACAGACCCCGACCGGCCCAGTGGTTTTATGGTATAAGAATCCTCTCCCAGTACTATGACATCGCCTATACGCAGTATCCAACCTACCAACTTGTGGCAGCGGCTAACTACGTGGCAATGATACATGGTTACCACTTCCCAGATACCATCAAGAAAGAAAAGAGAAGTGGGGAAAAAATTAAAACAGTGGAAGACCGCAGGGACATATGCGAGTAAGGTAGCCCAGAATTTTAGCCTGCCAAAATAGCCCTTTTTAGGGCTTTTCATTGCCTCTTTACTACATGATTCCATTTTGGCTCGGAATCACGATTCGATAAAACCACCAAACTAATCTGATCCTTTTTACCACCGCTACTAAATTAACAACTCAAGATGCATAACAATGACTACAAAAATATTCTTTTAAGTCGCTAAGGCATAATAATTAGTAAATTAACAGTTAAGGACATTACAATGTACACTACGTACTAGATTTCTTTAAAACGGTTAAGATGTAGGAAAATTTTAAAACTCGAACAATTTGACGCAATTACAGAGGTGGCTTACACATTATTGGATTTATGTATTGTCCACTAGCACAACTGGACTTAATCTGAAATAAACACAAGGCGTTTCAGGGCCACAAGAGTCCTGTGCTCGGCTGTACAACAAATCGGACTCAAATTAGAACTGTTGATTCCTTTGTTAACTCAAATCTGATTGGCAGTTGACTCCTCTGCATTTCATTCCCTTGGTCAATTTTGCAACTTCACTGGGTAAAACGGATTGAAAATGGAAAAACTCGACTCGCACCTTTACGCGGAAGAATCAGGTTTGTAAACCCTAATTTGATTGGCAGTTGAATCCCTGGTTGATTTTCTAAATTGCTGAAAACTAAATCGGATTGAAAATACAAATACTCGGCTCGTAACTTTACGCGGGAGAACCAGGTTTGTAAACCCGAATCTGATTGGCAGTTGAATCCCTAGTTGATTTTCTACCTTGCTGAAAAGTAAACGGATTGAAAATTGGTAAAACTCGGTTCGCACTTTACGCGAGAGAACCAGGTTTGTAAACTCGATTCTGATTGGTAGTTGAATCCTTTAGCTTATTTTAGAACTTGGTGAGACGCACAGTAATAACTTTGGTAAAACTAATTGAAATACAAAATGCTCTTATTAATTGGCGGACTTAAATTGCTGTTTGGGTTTGTACGCTTTTTCCTGGATACCTTTCCTGCTTTGCCAATTCCAGACATTAGTTAAATAGTGCGACAATCGCACATAAACACGGGATATGTAGTGGCTCTATTCCTACAATCCCGATTAATTAAATATCCTGACCATCAGGGTGTGCAGGATGTTATGTGTAAGTGGCTGGGTGTCACTACACGTGGCATATTGATAATATTGGTCACCACACAAGTCGTGTTGGATTGTACGTGTGGGCTATTGGATCACTACACATTGTGTGTTGATGATATAGAGTGGGATTATGAATTTTGTTCGATTTGGCGTTGGTCACTACACACTTCATGTTGTGCTGCAAGTATATGGCATTTGCAACTACACACGACATGTTGATGGTATAATGTGTGGTGTTGGATATTATCTGACTTGGTTGTTAGACATTACTCTCTGCATGTTTATTAAATATTGTTGGGTACTGATCACTAAACACGTCGGTTTGGATAGTAAGTGTGAAGTATTGGTCATGACACATGGCGTATTGATGGTTTAATGCAGGTGTTTGGATACTAGATGACCGGTCAGCGTGTTGATGATAGAATGTCTGATATTGGTTACTGCGTTCTGCGTTTTGGGATTGTAATGAAAAAGTGGGTGCTAGATAGTTCTCAGAAAGTGGGGTGTTGAATACTACTCAAGAAATGTGGTGTTGGATAGTACTCAAAATGTGAGTGTTGGAATGTAATAAAAAGTGGGTTTTCGCTGGTAATCAAAACGTAGGGTATTTGATAGTACTTGAACAATTTAACATTACAATTCCTGTTTCCGAATTCCGAGCATCTCAAACCTATGCTTAGGTCCGTTGAGTACACGCGAGGGACCCTTCAGCCTCATTATGTTAACTCCTAGGACTCGTACAAACCCATATGATAAACCTATTCACATTTTTAAAAGTACCATTCCCTTATGGGGCCTCAGATTTGCCAATATAAAAATGGCGTAAGGTTTATTCCAGTAAGGGGCCCAAGTGCCACATATTGTCACTTATATTCATGGATTACAATCTCAAATCTTTCTGTTGTTAGATATTTACTCCTTGAGATTAATCTGCATGGATCGGTCAATTAAAAGTGTATGTATGACAGTTCAAAGTATTAAAGTAATGATAGATGTGGCATCTGACACTTCAAAGGCGCTTGGTCCAATACGGACTAAACGTTTGTTTGTGTGAAATGTTATTCAGTATAAGTAGTGTGAATAATGACGGATCCCGATCTCCTCAAAACACCTGTCATCAGTTGCTGTAAAACAAATCCGCCTAATAAATGATTGTTTTAGTGGGATCGACATATGGTTGAACTTTCTGTCAAAAAGCAACCTATTGTAACGCCGAGCATCCCCGCAATGCTTAAGGAGTGGCGGTGTGAGGGCTCGATACGCAGGAGAGCAATGCTTTTTATGGCACCCATACTTTGATACAGAGAACAGTTTTTATGTCCGTTGCCAACCTCCATCCCCACCCCAAACCAATACGTATGTATAAATTATATGGAGGCTTGATCTTATCACGCTAATGTGAAATTGAATTAGTATGGCAATTTGAACTGTAAACAAAGTAACAAGAACCTCTCATAGGGGTCTTCCTCGTCTGGCGCCCGGACGTAATTTCCCCCTGCCACCCACCCCATCCCCATCGCGCCACAATACGTTGCTTAGGGTATTAATCGTGTATCATACAGGAAATATTTATCAATGATACTTTCTGTGAAAAAAAATTATTTTAAGGCTGACATCTGGGTATTGTAACATTGTCGTCATGCTTAGGCCGTTGTACGCTCCCAAAGAAGATGGAACCAGATTAGACTCTCGTCGTTAGTGGAGACCTTGTCACGTGATTCCTACAAAAGGAATGAGAAACTGATTGTGCAGACTATATTCGTAGTTTGTGAAATGCTTGCAAAGGTGTAATTTCAAAGAAGATCTTTAAATTTTCTATCCTTAAAAAAGTGGATCTATTCCATGGCTCGATAACCGCTTTCCTTGAAAAGAGAGCTCGCTATTCTTTACTCGATTCTCTGTTTTCTTTACTCGATACTAACTTTTCCAAACTCGATTGTAGCTTCCTGAAAGAAAGTAAACATAAATTTGAATCTTCTGTCATCTAAAATAAAGTTTGGAGTTTTTTGTTACAAAAAATGATTTAATGTCACTTAGAAACAAGTTACACCAAGAAGTGATACATTCATTGCATAGAAGATGGTTTTGACGACATTAATGTCTGCAGGGTGTGAACGTCAACAGGTAGACGTAGATAGCTATTCTGGAAAACTACAGTACTCTTGCGTCATCTGGCTACAGTAAATTGTGGCATAAATTCCTTTGATTAACATTTATTGTCATCCCAATGATATTGATTAAAACGAGGTTCATATTTTCCAGAGACATAAATTGGACATATCTAAAGGATAGCAGGGGAGACTAAATCACAAACCAGGTAATGTGTCTTTACCGTATGATCTCATACGTGGCATGCAGTCATTGAGATAATATCCCAAGAAGGACGAAAAAACTAATTGTAACATGTTGTTGCTGAAAGTTAGATTACATTCATTATTTTCATGTCCTTCATTTTAGATGTTCTTCTTCATGTCATTACTACTTTATAGAAAATGAAAAAGAATATTGTTACACGAAAACACTTGAATGAGTGTGGCATGAGGTCCATTGTTTGCCCTACTTACAATGATGACCTCAAGACAACAGTCCTTGTCAGTACAAGTTTTCTTAAAAGCCCAAATACTGCCAATACTTTTCTTTAATCATATAGTGATCACACATTGTGAAAATATAATTTTATATTGGAACGTTTTTGTCACAATTGTATGACTCACCTGTAAGTATTTACAAGCTAAATATCAGTACTTCACGCCATATACCACGAGACCCTGTCAAATGCCCAACACAAATAATTATTCCTCTCTCGAACTGATATGTTTAAAAATAGACTAGGCTATTATGAAGTCTAATTAATTCTGTATATTATGACTTCTGTTCCTAGAAATCGATTAATTACTCGGTTTGAGAAATCTTCCCAATGCAAACGCCCCATAATCAAACAAATCTGTTGTTATTGTTGTTGTGGGTTTAACGCCATTTTTCAGCACACGATAGGCTATACATGGCGGCCAGTATTAATGGTGGAGGAAGAACCCGGGAAAACCCCCGGAAAGAACCACCGACCCACGAGAAGCTACTGGCAGGCTTTCTCACATACCCACATTGGCCGAATCTGAGACTCGAACCCACGCAGACAGAGGTGAGATGGCAGTGATCCGTAACGGAGAGCGCTTTAGACCACTCGGCTACTCGGAATCAAACAAATAATCACTTAAATCTAGCAGAGCTTTAAACGAAAACCTAATACAAACAATACATACCTCTGTTTATTACAATATCATCTTCAATTGTTTAAGTATATTTTTGGTTTATTTTAACTTCAAAGGAAACAAAAATTACATGGCACGGCCCGAATAACATACATTACAAAATATCACAATCACTGGTCAATGGAATTATAGAATGCCAAACTCAAAGGAAATGTATTTCTCGTTATATAATAATAGCACATACAACCTTTGTCTGACTAACAGAACTCATGATTACTTATTGATCTACTATTCGTCCCGTGCATATATCGTTTATAAATCTAGTACGAAGCCCATTGACACTGACCTCACCCTACCCAACGCGCGGAGTTACTTTGCTACAATTTTAAACCTGATGCAGAAATTGGCGTGCTGAAGATAATATTTCTTGTAATGTTGCAATATTTTCTTCATCCAGATGTTGGGCTTTTTTTCAATTTGGGCGACAAAATGTTACAAATCCGAACAACATCAGTCAATTTAAAAGAAATGGACGTTTAATGTTTATTTAAAAATTTTACTGTGATTCTTATTCAACACAATATATACCGTAAATGTCAATGTTCTATTTTTTTATTTGTTTTCCTTTAGTAAGGAGAAGATAATAAAACACTGTTATAGACAACCACAAATTCCCTTTATTAACAAGTGCAGACACTTTATGTACGACGCACTACTGCGCGCCAAGTTCAGACATAGTTTGACAATGTTATTAAGGGAATAATAGAGAAATTATAGCTGTGGTGGGAGGTTAGTTTTGCTTATAAAGGTTTATAATTATATTTTATACCCCCTTTTTTACAGTCTACCATGTGTAGTTAGCTGACACGTGAATGTTGCAAACGGTATGTTGGCTATGTAGGTGTTGGGTGTTAAATAATATATAACTGGGTATTGGATAGTGGACAACATGGTGCTGGATTGCATGATCATTAGATAAGTCGGTGTTGTTCACTCAGAAAAGGTGTATCGGATAGTCAATCCTTGGTGTTGGATAGAAAGTGATGGGGTGATGACTAGTTGCGATTTATGATATTCTTATGTTATATTGCATGGCATCTTGAAGTTAAACCCAGCATAAGTGAACTTTATTTTTCCCATGTCTAAAGAAAGCCTTCTCTAAATTTGAGGGGGTGAAAGGGTGCATTAACATTCATTAACAGGCCAAAACAAGTTAAATAACACTTTTTTGTCGAGGAGCTTAAGTTATGTCACCATGTTAGTATTGTTTAAATTGCCAAGCAGACTATTTGCTGACATCTTGGTTGGTACGATTATGAATAAAAAGTAGAAAAAGGGGTTGGATATGGAATGAATGTGATTGGTCACTAACTCTAATATGCATTACTACGGGAATTCTATTTTTGTTTAAAAAATGAAGAACGTAAGAATAATGATTTTTTACATCTGTTAAACTAACCGCTATGTGAATTTCTTGAGTATATGTATACATATGGGTCATTCAGATTTGACGCATGACGACAGCGGTTCGTAGAAGTGGTCAAATTCCACGGTATTGAGCATGATGCGTTAATAGGACATGGTAGATACCTTGATTTTCCGTTTTGCATACTTACATTCGCAATAAGGTGCAACTGATTACAACAGTTAGAAAGAAGATCCCAACAATTTTTTAAACTCAGTTTCGCTTGGGAAGAAAAACTACCAACGGTCTGCATAAACGAGAAGAAAAATTAAACATTCACTTTACAAAGAAAAGAAAAAGGTTTTTACTTGGCACAAGGCAGAGTTGACCCATTGACTTTCTCGGCCCATAACGAACTCGGACTACCTAAAATCGGCCCATTACATGCTTAGCCTATCCGTTCACGCTTTATAAAATAGTAATGTGAATGTAATGTCCTTTGTCAAAGTCATTTAATTTGTACATTTCTTTATCTTCAGTGCACCTGTGTATGATTCATAGTAAACACTTAAACTACCATGTCAGTAATGAATGCAACAATCAAGAATGGGATTACTCATGTCTTCAATTGTCGTTTATTATAAAATTTTGAAAAACAATTATTATTTAATTTAATGTGAGCCTACTCACAATGTGTGCCTACTTTGCCACGTTGACATACACTTTAATCAATGATTCCTTGCTGAAATCATGATATACGTTAATTCAGTTCTCCTTCATAACTTTATATAAATGACTGAATACCAAAGACGTAATTTTTACATTTTCGTAGCAAACAATAACGCGCGCTTACTTTTCGAAATTCCTGGATGCTCTCCTGACAAATTTGAAAACAAAGGTCTTTATTGTCATATGTGTTATTTCCGCTGTATACTACCAGGTGCTATATATATTTATGGCATGTGCTGAATGTTTTTCCATGATTGAGGCTGATACCTACCTGACTTTTATCATAAATCTAAGAAGTAAACAAGATGTTCACTTTAATTTTAGTTCAAGACCCGGGTTTTCATTACAATAAAAATCTCTATGACGTCGCTGGTCAAGTGTAGTTTGTGTTATGCATATTTAAATTATCTGTTTGTTTGTTTGTTTAAAATTTTAAAATTTCATTACAGACTAATTAATGTAACAATGTATGCTGGACTTGACCTTGTCCAAAACTGAGTTCATTTCTGATTGACCTGTTTTTTTTGTTTTTGTTTTTGTTTTTTTGTTTTCTCATTTTATGTAAACAACTATTACATAGTTAAATTATTCTCTCTGCGTATGGACTTAATATCAGGATCATTATTAATACAAGAAGCAAAACTGTTCATTTGGGTCAAAGTTTTGGAGTTTCCTAAGTGAATTATACATAATCCAGGTTACTGTCTTGTAAACATCAAGATCATTCTAGAAGATCGTTTTCCATTTGGTAATGGATTTGGTTTTAGAATATGCTAATTGTGACCTGACGTCAAGTAGAGAACGATATAATCTTATGATTGTGAGAACTTGGTAATTTGTGCTTTAAGATCGAACACTTTCAAGTTGTTTATTTTATGTTGTGACCAGTAGTTTTGGGCTCGAATATTTTTTGTTCAATTTATTGAATTTAATTTCTCTAGCAATCCAAAAGTGATCTGATAAAATTCTTGGATAGAGATATTCACTGAAATTTATAGTATATTCAAACCTGGAATTATATTACTGTGATTCAACAAAAAACTGTTGACACGTCAACACTATATAAGCCATAACATACACGTCATCGCCTTCATTTGTTGGTTTCCTTTGGGACTTTTACTAAGTTTTATTCAGGACTTGAAATAATTAAGACTTGTGTCTAATTCTTGGATTAATTTTGAGATTTAATTCGCAATACCATAAGTTCTTTTTTCTCATTTTCACTTTGTATTCCATGAAAATAAATTATATTTATGAAAAGTTTACAAAGCTTGTAGTCTTTTCTTCTCTTCTTTTACTTAATTTAAGAGCATAGGCTCGTAACATTTCTATATAAAGAGAGTTGGTCAACAATTATTCATTCTTGTTTTATGATTAGTCTGTGGAATCACTTTCAGTTATGTTCTTATATAATTTGTGAGGAATTATTTATTTATATTATTCATTGGAATTACAAAGATCTGATCATATTTTGGACTAAAACGTTACTTTAGGATTAATGAGAATTCATGCAAAGACCTTCTGGATTGTTGTTTTAGTTATTGGTATATCAGTGCATTCAAGATGTCATACAGAACATTCTATACTTTTGGACTTGTGATAGGAAGTTTTGGATATTTTGGGATTTAATTCACAATGCTATAAGTTCTTATAAATGGTTTCACTTTGTAACTTACATAAATATATTTATTTCTTGATTATACTAAACTTGTTGGTTTTGCTTCTTGCCGTTACATAGTTTAAGACAACATAATCATAACAGAAATGATGATCCTATAAAAACCTGCATCTCCGAATAAGTTATTTGTTAACAATTGAATACCATCAACCATCATTTTTCCTTTCCATCTGGTACCGCTGAAATTAGTTATCATTCAGTTTATAAAACAACGATATCAACTGAAAGATATGTACGAATTGAGCTGATGCGTCTCAGCTCAATATATGCAGCCTTGCATATGTTCATGACATGTTGGTGCAATGTGAGAGTACTGTCAAGAGTAGCACCTAGGTTTCGTACTGATTGTGTGAATTTAATGTTGGCGTTGCTGATATTTATTGTTTGAGGTAAAGTATGTGAATGACAAAGTCTTTGTGTTGTGATCAGAATGGCCTCAGTTTTATCATCATTCATCTGCAGCTTGTTACATGTCATCAGAAATGCACCTCTCTAATCCTTGGATGGTAGCATCAACTTCAGTTGGGTGGCTAGATTTGTATATTTGGGCGTCATCAGCGTATAATTGGTGAAACACTGGATGATATTCTATGACACTTGAGCGCGGCTGAGTGTACAGAATGAAGATAACAGGTCCAAGAACACACCCCTGTGGAACACCACAACATAGATCAACTGGGCTGGAGTGTATTCCATTTGCAGATACAATTTGTGTCCTGTTGACCAAGTAGGACTTGAACCACAGTAAGGCTGTATCATGAATGCCAAATACATGCTGGAGACGGTGAAGTAATATATCATGGTCTATTGTGTCAAATGCTGCAGACAAATCAAGGAGGGTGAGGACTGTAATCTTTCCGCTAACCAACGCAGAGAGAATGTCATTAACTACTTTTAGAAGAGTAGTTTCAGTACTGTGGCAAGGGCGATATGCAGATTGTACATTGCTAAAAAGACTATTTGAATTTAGATGAGATACAAGCTGGGATAGAACAACCTTTTTTAAGAAACTGGGCGGTAGTTCTTTAAATCGTTATGGTCTAGTGTTGGTTTCTTCAGCAGATGCTTTACAATGGCAGTTTTGAAAAATGATGGGAATTCCCCGGATGAGAGAGAGGTATTAATAACATCAGTTAGTGAAGGCAATACTGGATCTAAGCACTCAAGCTGCAGTGATGTTGGAATTGGATCAAGTTCACATGACTTTGGTGAACTCTTCATCAGGATTGTATGTACGAAATCCATATAGACAGGTTCAAATGCTGCTAATGGTTGCCGCTCAAATTCTGTATCCCAACTGTATAGTGACGACGAGTCAATTGAAATTGTGGTGTCAAGCTTATCTCTAATGGTTAGTACTTTGTCACGGAAGAAATTTGCAAACACGTCCGGAAGGTTGACTGGAGAGAAGGTAGTTGGAAGTGGTGTAGATTTGTTCCTTGACATTAGCTTGTTAGTAATCTTGAAGAGCTCTTTGCAGCTGAAACTTTCCATGATCTTAGTAGTGTAGTGGACTGATTTTGCTGCATGGACTATATTTGTCACATTCTTCTTAGCGGCTTCATATATGTGCTTATGAATAGTGAATCTGGTGGAAAGCCAAAACCTCTCAGCTTTACGGCGGTCTCTTTTAGCAGTGCGAAGCTGGTCCCTAACACTGCTATACCATGGAGAACACTTTTGAGTTGATACTCTGCACTTGGTAGTTGGGGTATGCTTGTCAAGCAATGAACGCAGGCAGTTATCAAGTTGTTCTGCGGTAGGAGGTAAGCAAGTTGTTAGGTTAGCTTGGATGTCGTGCATTAGTTTGGTTCTATTTATCATACGGAAATTTTTCTTAGTAGCAGATAAAGGTGGAGGGTTGGGACTGATACATCAAGATGGCATATAATGCAGAGGTGATCTAATGCAAGGTCATGTGATACCAAAGAGGACCGTAGAATGTTATCATCAGGTCTATGAAGAATCCAGTCTAACATGTGACCATGTTTATGGGTGGGTTGGTTAAATGATTGTTTGAGGTTGAAAACGTTAATGGAATCTATGAATTTTGATGTGTTTGGATTTCCGGGACAGTCAAAGTGAAAGTTGAAATCTCCAAGAATAATCAGGTTGCCACCTATCGAATTTCCATACTCCAGGAGATTCGGAAACTGCTCCAAAAAAAGAAATTCAGCCAGCTTGTTTTTTCTACTAGGAGGAGGGCGGTATAGGCAGAAAAAATGGACTGACCTTTGCTCCAGTCTGAGTGTGGTTTGGACTAGTTCAAACGATGTGTGGTCGAAATTGAATGTTGTGGTGTGGTTAAGACGTTGGATCATGGAGTTCTTTGTGATGACGGGAATTCCACCTCCGCGAGAATTATGGGGGAACGACTTGATGTTGTAACCAGTGGGTGTTAGATCAACACACTTGGGCTTATCGCCTGATGTTTTAAGCCATGTTTTTGTCAGGAACAAGATGTCCATATTCTGGTAGTTGATAAAATTAACTATTTCTGTGCGCTTTTCCGGTGGTCCTACTGAATGGGCATTGAATAATGCAATACACAGAGGTATCTCTTGGATAGTTGACACAAAGGTTGACGAATTAATTGGGATTTGAATTATGTTATCTAAATTAACGGTCGAACTGTTTTTAAATTGTTGAGCCGAAATAAGGGAGATAACTGGAATTCTTCTTCCTGTTCTACGCCGGCCAGCTTTGAAACAACGTTTTTTTTTTTCCCGCTTCTGTTTACATTTAGGTAATGATGAATGTAGTCCTAGTTCGTTTAGGCTAGAGCACAATGTAGTGTGGAGAGCCAAAGATTGATCATTTAAAGCAATTAATGAGGGTCCATCTTAGCATAAACGGGTTGACTGGCGAGTATCACGTGATGGTGATTTGTTCAAATACAGTGGAGCAAGACAGCTGAGAAAAAGTCTAATTGTTCTCATTTCCAAAACAAGGAGATGAAGAAACACATACGAATTTAACAGCCAATACATAATGAACACAATAACGTAGATTGAAACAGGCAACAAGCACAAATATCATGAAAACGGCACTAAAAAAACGGAACAGCTGCTTCAAGCCGGTTAAGCGATAGCAGCCATCATGTTTTTCAAACATAGAGAAATATAAAGAACTTATTCTAATAAGTACTCTGACTATTGGTCCATGATTTATAGAATAGTATGGATGTGATGACTTTTGTCAGCGGTCATTTCATATTCTCTTTTAAAAACTTGTCTTATGCATCTTTTAGTGCATTTTGTGTGATTTATTTAGTATCGACTTAATATACAAGCTATACAGGTCATAGAGATATTCAGATCTGACATTTCAGTAACGTGTGTAATTTTCTAGAATTTAATTACACATACCTTTAAATGGTGAGTAATAAAATGGTTCATCATTATATACACTTTATTTCCGGTCTCATATGTCCATTTTTCTTGGAAGATCAGTATTTACAAGCCCCGAGAATACATACGGCAAAAATCAAGGTTAAATAAGGTAGAAATGTCTGGAAGAGGTCAACCAAACTGTGATCCAGTAGAGACATGATTGAATGCCGTGCGCTTGCCTTGAGATCAGTGTATGACTGTCAGATATAATAAGTATACGGTAATACGCAATAACTGAACGTGAAACAGAGGAGTAAAATTAATTTCTTAAAGAGCGTTATATTTTACTGAACATGGATTGTCGAGGGGGTTGGGGGTCCCCTGTGTCTCAGCTGTCTTAAATAGACGCGGACATCCAGGAAAGAATGACTTTAATATTAAACCTAATGAGCATGAAAATAAACAAAACAATTATTGATATTAATTTGCTTTACAAATTCTGTTCATTAAAAAAAATATTCTATTTTATTTGTATTTGTTGTAATTTACTCGCTTAAAATCAGAATAAATCATTCCATTGCATACTTTGTTTCCATTGCGCTAAAGTTTTATACTATAAAAAAAAATTAACCAACGAACATTATTTCATGAGTGATCATTTCCATCTGTATAATATTTTAGACAAGAAAATGCAACATAAATATATTCAAACTATATTTCTTAACATGAAAAGGTATTTCTTAATATACTACAGAGCGAGAACATAAGATAAAAGATAAGAAAGTTCTATTACGTTTGCAGATAGCCAGTCACTGTCATATGAAACACATTTTAAATTAAGTTAAAAATATTAAAATAACCGATACAATATTTAACCATATTTCGAGATAAAGATCTCTTGATAAAATTTACTAACTTAAGAAATCTCCATTGCCTATAGTGATTTTCACTGCGCAGCATGGGAGACTTTTTGTAAATTTGCACTATTATTTAGCGCAAGTATTCATTTTTATGTTTTGATGTCTGATTATCACCAGAAATAATATTTAGTTAAAATAGTGATGAAACAGTGTTAATATACAATTTGTTGATTTCCATTTTGTATTTTACGTCGATTGCGTTTCATTTTTCCTTTGTGTAATTTAGTCATACCGCCATTTGTGCGTTGTCCCAAGAATTAGGATGAATCAAAGGGAAGCAATTCTAAATTAGCGGGAAAACAAATTTATGAATACGGATGTAATCCTATTCTAACTAATTGAAGAAGACAGAAGAAAATGGAAGAATTTGTAAGAAAACTTGTGGCTACATCGGATTTAAGGTGATATACATTCCAAAGTTAAGCAGTCTTTAAAAAAAATCCAGAGTACGATTTGTATTTTGACCTATGTACGGTACAGTCCAGTAAAGTTCAAGTTAACGATAAGCACAATCCACATTGACTGGAACCACAAGTTGCTTAAATATATACAAAATGCCCAGAGAATAAATCCTCTGTCTGGTTAATAACCCGTTTCATGCTTCTAAGGATCACCTGTTTCCGAGGATAAATCGTGGAATCCTCAGTTTTGATCCGCTTGAGCACTAGTACTATAATGTAAGACACAGCGCATGTTGGTTTTGTTTTAGTGCTATGTCTTACTATCCGAATAACGGCCTAGTATAGCCGTTTTGTTTTAGTGCTATGTCTTACTATCCAAATAACGGCCTAGTATAGCGTGTTCCGTTGTCATTGACATCGGAACGAATAGTCAAAGTTTCAGGAATATCTCACATTTGGCTGCATATATCGACACTCTTCCACTAATTTATGTGTAACTAATATACTTTCTGTGCTGTCTTTATCCTGGCGGAATGAAAATATGACACTAGCAAATGGACGCATTTTCGTGTTCCGTTGACATACATTTGAATTTGGTGCAATGTGATGGTAGTCGAGGTTGCTGAAGTATGTTTAAGAAAGTTAATGTGACGGATATGTTTCTTGAATGAAACGAAACGATGCTTTACAGTTCCAATAGGCATAATATATTATTATTCCGTTAGTTAAAGAATATTTCAACTTAACCCAATTTCGGCATTCCCAGCTTTCATCACTTTCCAGTCAGCTGAAACATAGTCCAGTGAAACTTGAAAACGGGTCCATTTCTTTTGTGAGAATTTGAATTTATTAGAGAAAAGACAGAGCAAGTAAAATCTGACTAAAACATTAGGACTTTTTAGAAAGGTGGCGTTATTTTAATTGCCAGTTGTGTGAGATATTCCTGAAAATTTTACTTTTGTTACAATGTTAGTTAACATCAAAACACACTACACAGCGCTGTTAATTAGGCGGTATTACCCTGATGCCCAAAACAAATATCAGCATCAAGGTCATACATGTAGAACTACTATAGCACATACTTAAACATATTCAATAATATAATCCTTTTAAACAGTCCTACCAAGTAAGATGCCTCCCCTGATGTCATTGGTTCTGTTTTTTTAAGGCTCCATCTTACTGCCTAAATAATGGCACTGCGAAGTATGTTCCGAGGTTGACTAACATCAGAACAAGAAAAATACAATTTTCAGGAACACTCATGGCAGCATGTATTGACGCTTTTCTGCAAGTTAAAGTCATAGTGATTTTTTCTTATGAATTAAATTCTCACACAAGAAATGGACATGTTTTCAAGTTCTGTTAACCTAAATTTTATTCCGAGTTTCCTCTGACCCATACCACCCAATTTTTGATATTTGGACATTGATGTTGGGGTGTCAGGTCAGAGTCCATTACCTGTTGAAAAGTTGGAATTAGCCAACACCATTTGGTGTCAGCATGGAGTAGCCGCTTGCTAGTGATTGGATGGTCCTGGTGTTCAAACATCTCTGCTGGATTCTCTGAGCGCATCCTGGTCAGAACCAGCAACCAAACTTTGGGCGTAAGTTGTGGCCATATGCCTATTAACATTCGTAGAGTGATCATGTGACAGCAGGTATAAAAAAAATCAGATGTTTTAAAATGTCGCATGAATGCATCAAACTTATTCCAGCAATTGATTTTGTCCACCAAGGACAAGTTCAGGTACACATAAAGTTTGCAAAATGCTATATATGAGGTTGGTCAGAGTATATTCGGGAAGTGCGCCAGAAAGAGAACATAGCTCAAAGAATATTTGTTAGACTCAGGCCCAGGGCTGGTGCATAGCTGCCAACCCTCATGATTTTGGCATGAATTTTATGACATTTTCAGCAATTCACACAGCATGCAAAAAATCACGAATTCCTCAATTCTCAATTATTTTAAATCTTTAATAAAATAACTGATTTCCCGTTAAGTGCTAGTCATGATACCGGCAGTTGCCACAATGGTCCAGTACTACTGGTTGATATATTAGTGGAACTATAGCTGATCGGTACAGTTGGCCCAGTAGCAAGCATTTTAGCATATTTTAATGTATATGTATAAGAGTAATTTTATAAATGCTTTTGAGAGAAACTACGGCCTAACCGGAAATTTGTTCTGCGCATGCACCACAAACACTGATTTGAATTACCATTTGGCACCGCATCTTGAAAATGTCTTCACCAACAAGGAAAAGAAATGTATTGCACAAAAAGTGAAGTTTTATATGGAATATACCAAAAACTGCCCGTGCATTCAACCATCAAAACACAAATATACATCATGCTTTTTGCACGCAGTGTGCCACAAATTTTAGCATTGGGCATGGTGGCAGAGACAATGTGAAGAAGCACGTTGGTAGCAAAAAGCACACAGAGGTTGGGAAAATTAAGAACTCACAGCAGATTTCAGCTCTGGAATATTTTAATCCATCAACAGAAGACCTGCAAGCTACCAATGCTGAAGCATTGTTTGTGAGTTTTCTTGTTGAACATAATCTACCTGTATCAGCTGGAGACCATGCTAAACATTTGTTCCAACAAATATTCCCGGACTCGAAGATCGCTTCACGAATTCATGTCAAAATTCACTAATTTTTATCCCTGTTTTCACTAATTGTGAGCCTGGAGGGTTGGCAACTATGCTGGTGACTTAAATAGTATCCCAAGCACCGACTCCAATTTCCATATGCCCAAAATTAGAAACAAAATTTTATTAAATTGACTTGTGTGATGATTTGGATAATGAAAAATGTTATCAATATTTTTTTCCAGGTCCCAAGGTCATCCATTGTCTAATTGCACTAAGAATGACCTTACTCAGTGGATCAACAGTGTTTATGTTCACGTCTTGATTGATATGATTGCTGCTTTTCACTTTTAATTTTGTTAATTGGTGCCGCGTAATTTGTTTCAGCACTATTTCATTACACTAGAATAAGCATGTGCATGGGCAGCAGAATCATTATTCATTCCACGTAACTCTAAAACACCTGGAACAACACAATAGCAATTAAACAAGACCATTAAAGGACTGTTCTAGTGGTTAGAGTGTCCGTCTCGGAAGCAGGAGGTCATGGGTTCGAACCCGGGTGTAGTCATACCAAAGACTTACAAAAATGGTACTAACAACTGCTTTGCTAGGTGCTCAGCATTGGGAGGTTAGTGTTAGGACTGGTCAGCCTGGTGTCAGGATAATGTGACTGGGTGGGATGTCATAGTGATATAACTGAATTTTTTTTAAAGCTGTGTTAAAAATCCTAACACACACACACACACACAAGAACATTAAAAAAATATAAAAATCCTCAACGCAAGCATTTTTGCCAATCTCAGCAACAATGACATGAGCCAACAAAACATTTGATCTGTTTATAATACCACCAACAAAAAAATCCTACATTTGGACTATGCTCTCCAGATTACATCAGTAAGGTAAGTAATTAACAGCTTGTTGTGTATACATATGGGCCTTAAATCCCATTATGTGGCCACGCATCGTCGCACGGATTGCAGAGCTGCCAACCCTCACGATTTTGGCATGAATTTTGTGACTTTTTCAGGGATTCACGCCGCAAGAAAAAAGTTCACAAATTCTCCAATTCTTGGTTATTTTAAATCTTTAATAAAATAACTGGTTTCCTGTTAAGCGCTAGTCATTATATTGGCAGTTGCCAAAATGGCCCGGTAGCAAGCAATTTAGCCTATTTTAATCTATATATAAAAGTAGTTTTTCAAACGCTTTTGAGAGAAACTGGGGCCTAACCGGAATTTTGCTCCGCGCATGCGTCATCAACACTGATTTGAATTACTGTTCGGCATCGTATGTAAGATCGTGAAAATGGCTTCACCACCAAGGAAAAAGAAATGTATTGCTTGAAGTTTAATTTGGAATATGCCAAAAATTGGCCTTGCATTCTGCCATTAAACATTGATATACATCATGCTTTTTGCACACAGTGAGCCACAAATTTTAGTATTTAGCATGGTGGCAGAGACGATGTGAAAAAGCATATCGGTTGCAAAAAAAACATGTAGAAGTTGGGAAAATTAAGAATTTGCAGGTTTCAGTTCTGGAATATTTTAAGCCATTGATGGAAGACTGCAAGCTACCATCGCTGAAGCATTATTTGTGAGCTTTCTTGTTGAACACAATCTACCTTTATCAGCTGGAGAACATGCTAAACATTTGTTCCGACAATGTTCCCGGACTCGAAGATCGCTTCCAAATTTTCCTGTGGAAGAACCAGAAGTGCTGCAGCTCCTGTGCATTCCTCACAGCAACAGAGACAGTGAAAGAGTATTTTCTCTAGTGAGGAAAAATAAAACAGACTTAGGGCCTCCTTAGGTGCAGAAAATTTGTCAGTAATTTTAGTCACCAAGATCAACCAGCGGGCAAGAAGTCTGAACTGAATCATATTTTGGAGCTAAATTATCAAAAGGACATTACCCATGAGCAGTGAACAAATATACATAATAAACATGCGGAACAGTTTCCAAACTTGTTCCAGCTGGCTAAACTAGCTGTGTATATTTAAATTTACTATCAAGCAGTTGAGGAAGTTCAAGTCTGCCCCAGTGTCATGTCTTGATATATGACCACAAGAACAAGTGAAGTTTATGAATACCATAATAAATAGAGATGCAGATATATTTCTGCATGCATGTAGTGTTTTAGTTTTATATTGCGATCTTGATATCATGTAGTATTGACGGTCATAATGGATGGAGTTATTATCATGGTATTTTTCACTAATTCATGTCCAAATTCACTAAATTTTATCTCTGTTTTCACTAATTGTGAGCCTGGAAGGTTGGCAGCTGTGAGATTGCAACAATTGATCAGACAATTCCGGTACCTACAACTGGTTGTAGTTGGTTTTTGGTACATACATATCGAAAACAGTATCTTAAAATCATATATACATGTATGTTACAGCCATGTGAGCACTAGTTATAGTAACCCAAGCAGTCTGTTCTGATTCATAGGTTACTTGCTTCACTTTGTATGCAAAGTTTAGAGCTTTTGATAGGTGTATCGTAAGTAGAAATCTTCATAAGAGTACATGGGGATAAGTATTAATAATATACTAGTCTTCAAACATCTTGAAAATAAATTAACACATTTCATCAACATGGCAGAAATTTCTCAGGCAAATTAGATTTTTTTTTAAGTCAACAAGCCTGATTGGCACCTCACTTTAAATACAGCAGGGACCTGATCTGAAATTTGAAGGGTCCCATTAATTCAGGTTATCAGATTTTTTGAGCGCTGGAGAAGGTTGGCTTCAGCAATCTCGGTAAACTATTGCTACCAAATATTCAGGAGGTTGCATTCACACCCGCTAAAGGATGAACATGTGTACATGGCATTGACATTATGGAAGATTTATCTGGGTATTTTTTTGGGAGAGCTTACCCATTTCACTTACAGCAAAATGCCTGGGAAGTGTGTTCAACTCCATTTGATAATTGGAGTTAAGAATTTAAAGAACTGTTGAACCTAGTGTATCTTATTTGCTGTGTAATCTAGAGGAGTTTATTTTGTTCTTCATACAGAGATCCAAATTCCTTCGTTTTTCTTAGAAATTAAGTGTTATTCTCCTAAGATTTGTTTCTTTTACTCTGTTATAATAATATAAAGTCTCAAGACTACTGCACAAATATTAGGAATCCCCTTGTCAGGAAATTACAACATTCTCACTAATCCTCTGAATGGCCTTTGAGAAATATACCTAAAGTGCATTGGGCATTCGGGACCTTTGAAAAAATTGGATCAAGTCCATGAAAAGACCTTGAATTTTGTCACAACAAAGGTATATGAACCCCGACTTAGTTCTTGAACATTGAGGAGTGTTTTGTATTGCCTGGACATTTTATTTACTCATTAGCTTACAGGTAGAAGAACAAGTGCAATTTAAACAATGAATAGTAACACGGATTTAGATTCACACAGATTATGTCTTTTTTGGAGTAAATCAATGCAAGGTGAATTCTAATGTACAATCAGGACGATTTATCGCCAAATTTGATCCAAAATAGGAATAAAATGGGGATATATGTTTTCATTATCTTCTGAAGAAATGTAGGGACATTAGAAATTTATTTAATTTAGTGTACTATAAAAGGTCTTTATATTTTTAACATTTTTGCAAATCCCCAAAAGTTTGGAAAATCGTGATTTAAATATTTAAAAAGTTTTTGGTGTGATATTTTATGGTTTATGAGACCGCTCAGGTGCCATCAGTGGCTAGAGCATCCTCCTCGGATGCTGGAGGTTGTGGGTTTGATCCCTGGCTGAGTCATACCAAAGACTTATAAAAATGGTACTAACAGCTGCCTCGCTTGGCACTCAGCATTAAGAGGATAGTGTTGCCACTGGTCAGCCTGGTGTCAGGATAATGTGACTGGGTGGGACATCATGCTACATATCTGTGGCATGGTGCCCCAGTGCTTAGACATCACTATAAACTGCCACATTGCAGACATTGTAGTGACATGACTAAAATTGTTAAAGCTATGTGAAAAATCCGAATCACATACACACACACAAACGGTTTAAGAGTTGAAAAAGAAAACAAAAACATAAATATGTAATACTGAGGCTAAATAAAAAAAAAGATAGCAGTTCTCCTTAAAATACATAATTCAAAATATCTTGATCATCGCTGCTTATAGCCTTATCAATGTTCAGATCAATTTAATAAATACTCTAGCTGTAAAATTATGAAGTGAATGTATTTATTTGATCAAAATACCACTATCAGAACAAGTGATTTAAGAAATTGAAACGTCAGCAGAGCTTATGCTAGTGAAAAATCTTATTTTGGAGCTAAATTATCAAAAGGACATTACCCATAAGCAGTGAACAAATATACATAATTAACATGCGGAACAGTTTCCAAACTTGTTCCAGCTGGCTAAACTAACTATGTATATGCCCCATCAGCAGGGGCGTCTCAGCATAGAACAATATTTATACACTGGTGAGGAACAGTTTAAGCTTTAAAAAAAATAAACAGTTTAATGTGTATACAACTAGAGGTAACATCTTTTAAAGATCTTGATCTCATTAGGACTCATAACAGAGTGTAGCTGATGAAAGATAGATGGATATTGTTAGATATAAAGTGATCTATGGCCATTTCCTGATCCCGTCTTTTTGTTTTACTCCTCCCCTCCTTTTTTTTTTCTTTCTTTGTAACAAGTGGGTAACCCCACCTCCATTACATAAAATCCTGGCAGCACCTCTGTAGTAAAAGCACTAGAGTTGCAGCTGGAGAAGTATGTATTGAAGCTAGAAGGCAAAAGTTCACATCTGGGTTACAGTGATGACTTTCTTTTTAAATATCATTTTTCTTTTGTATTACATTTATTTCTGTATTTTTGTTGTTGTTGTTGGTATTTGTTTCTTGTATCTAAATTAGTAACTGAAGCAGAGCATTTGATACCATGAGTAGTCACTGAAAACTGGTCACTGAAAAGTCATTGAATTTCAGCTCTCCTGATCTGTATTAACCCTGTTTCATGGATTATTTCATTAAGTTTTGTGTTGTGCTAGTGATTATTCATTTTAATTTCATTGGATTTTGTTTGATTTTACATTCTTGGACGTGATCATTTTGTGTGCCTGTGTGGATGTGATATTTAAATAATGCCTGGACATTGTGTTCACAACCCATGTGGGAAGTAGCTGATGACTCCAAGCCTGGATAGGTTCTTCCAAACTTAAGAATTAAGCATCATGTCAGCTATGCAGGTCAATAAACTTGTCAGATTATTAGGTCTGGAAATTTTTATTTTTTGGTCTGGAAAAGGTCTTAAGTCTTTTTTTAAATTTATGGCAGGAACTCTGCCTCCTGCCTCCAAAGCAGATGCTCTAACTAATTCGCCGCAGAAGCAGTTGCAAAATAAAAACTAAAATCAAGTAGGGATAAATCCATTAAAGTGCAAAATATGAAGTTGCTAAACATTCGCTAATAAAAATTAATGGAATGCAATGTCACGTGAGGTCATCACCATTAAGCATGGTGGTAAAGATCTAGTAAGTGATCATATCTGAAGCATAATGTTTCAAAACACGTGCAGTATTTGGCAAAGAAATATGTTTCAGCTTAAGTGATATGTTTATTGAAAATGATTTGTACTATTCTTAAAAATGTAAAATTTCAAAGTTGCATTACTTACACTGCAGTGACAATATTTACATTTGTAGTTCAAGTTCGTATAGTAATAATCTAAGTGTTTTATTTCAGTAAATAATACAAATCAATTTTAAAGTTGCTTGAAAACTTATTTATGTCAAGGAAATTCACTCCAAAAAATGGCAACATATTTAGTATATAATCTTATCCTTATTAATTTTATCTGGCTTATTTTCATGCTGCTTTGGAAGTAAATGAATTAAAAATTAATAACACAATCATAAATAATTATTGTTTAGAAGTATACTGTTGTGCATAATACTTTTAAAGTTCTGCTTTGTGCGTCATATGGAATTTTGATCAGTGATGTCTGTTAATGTAAACATGTAAATACATGCTTAATATATGAGATGATAATTATCTGAAACCGTTGTTTTTGTATTTCTTTATTATTACATTTGTGTATCCCCACCCCACCCCTCGTTCAGCCCAATGAGATTTTGATGGGTCACTCAAGTGTCTGAAAGATGGAGACGATAAATCATTATTTTGGGGACAAGCCAACCTTATAGTGTATATTTTCAAACTTTAAAACAATGCAGACTGTGGTTCATTGCTTCCTATACAAGAAAAATAAGATACATCAAAGCCCAAAAGCTGGTGGGTTCTCCACCCATATTCTAGAATTTTTATTTTTGGATATACTTTTCAATTTCAGTTCCTTTTATTTGTTCCTTCAAGCCATCAACGGGACATGCTTTTTTACATACCTTTATGCAAACAGACATCTTGTAATTGCCATCAATTGTTTCCATATTCAGCTTATCGTACGCCCGACCACAAAAACATCTTTACCCACATAAGTTTTGTCTATATTTCGGGAAAGGAATAAAATTAATTCCTACATTTAGACCATCTGGATATTTATAATCAGAATGACAAGGCTCCTACTGACTTCATTTCACCATTATCGATTGAGAAATCAACAAATCATTGCAAAAATTGTAAATAATTGTAAATAATTATCATAATCAATTCATTATTGCCACAAGCAGCTTGTCGGAGGAAAATGGTAGATGTAAGCAGTGCATGGAGATGCGTCTAATTTATGCTTGCTGATTGGTTAATTGATCAGCATGATTGACAAGTGGCGATAGGTCAGTTCAAGGAGTGATGATGACAGGATTGTATCTTAAGGGAGACCTCCCCCTTTGTGATAGATAAAAATGATTGGTGGAAGAAATGATCTTAGATCAATATTTATCCAAACTTCAATATCTGTCTCTCTTTCTTCCTGCTCCAGTTTCTTATAGCTCAACTGTAGTCAACATCTTTGACAGATGTCACTTCTAGGCATATAAGCATTAATCTGTTAATTATGAGCATACTGTGCTCCTATTCTTTCTATCAGTATTGTTCTGTGTTTCTTTTTGGAGGGGCATATACGTAGCTAGCTTTGTCAGCTTGAATGTTTGGAAA
Organism: Sinohyriopsis cumingii; assembly: GCA_028554795.2. Lineage (NCBI taxonomy): Eukaryota > Metazoa > Mollusca > Bivalvia > Unionida > Unionidae > Sinohyriopsis > Sinohyriopsis cumingii. Next base: position 95,211,744 of record CM068841.1, on the reverse strand, counting down.
CTGATCTTTGTGACTGTTATGTGAGTAGTTCTCCAAAATTGGTGACTGCCATGATGGACTGATGTCAAAAATTGAAATTAAAATGTTGTTGTTGCATTTATGTTTATTAGAGGGCCCAATGCACATAGACTTTCATGTAGAAATGGAAAATCAGTGAGTGAATTCGTTTTCACATAGTTTGAACTTGAAGAAAATGGGTGCTAGGATGTCACGTGTGTTACAGTGTGACATAAAGTACTTTGAACTTACAAAGCATGACCACAGTTTAAGACCTTTGTTATAAATTCAAATAGTACAAAAATAGAAACAAAGATATAAAAGCAAAATTGTCAATATCTATGTTTAACATTTCATGCGATCAACAAAAAATTGTCACACTGTAACACACAGGACATTTGTGTTCAGCCTTTACAATGGAGCCTTATTTAGAGGAAAAGATGATATTATTACATGATATGAAGTTTTCCCATGTTTAGCCACATTCAGTATGGTGGCTGGTGTCAGTGTTACAATTTTCCATAGATCACAGATTTTATCTTTTGGATATATCTTCTCCAAAATAGGATTTTTCACTAACAAACAACCTTTGTTAAATCAGCAGTTTACTAACTACTATGCCAAATTTCTCATCTGTTCCAAACTGCTGTATTTAGTCTATCAATGCTTGTGCAGACAGAGGTATTGAAATAAATATCTTTACTTCTTTAGTTAATTTTTTTAACCTTTATTTTATTCAATTTATCTTAACCCTGATATGGATAAATGGATATGGTTTTGTAGCATATGATCCACAGGGTGAATTAGATTAATTAAAAGACGTGCAAATTATTATACCTTTAAATTGTATTTTAATTAGGCTCAGTATTCTGCCCTTTGTACATTTAATTTTGAAATACCACTAAAAGGGTCATGCCGGCTATTGTTTGTCCATCCAGCATGTAGATCTGACTCGTATTTAACACCATTTTGGGCTCAAAATCACTTACTTGTGTCTCCACTGACACTTTCCCAGGGCCCTGAGTGGCCGAGTGGTCTAAAGCGCTCACCATTCTAGATCACTGCCATCTCACCTCTGTCTGCGTGGGTTCAAGTCCAAGGCTCGGCCAGCATGGGTACGTGGGAAAGCCTGCCAGTAGTTTCTTGTGGGTCGGTGGTTCTTCCCTTGGTTTTCCAGGGTTCTTCCTCCACCAGTTATACTGGCCGCCATGTATAGCCTATCTTGTGCTGAAAAATGGCATTAAACCCTAGAACAACAAACACTTTCCCAGCTCCAATAATCTGATATACTTCATACCTTTTAAAAGTCATTGTCATCATTACTATCATCAGCAAATATTTGCCAAACAAAATTGTAATGAACCCCGCCGGGAATCAGACATTTTGGATTTTCTAGGTAGCCAGCATTTTAAACATACATTGGTAAAACTTTCTTCATGAATGGTTCAAACTATGCTATAATTTTTATTCCTGGGCACATTGTTTTAATCGAATTCATTTTCACAACCATTCATGTCTTGCTAGAAGAACCCAGATTTGAAATAGTTGCTGCCTGAAAAATGGTTGTCTTGACAAGAACGGTTAAATAAAAATGATATTTCACTAAGCACATTTTTATATGTGGTACTTTCAAAAACAAATTTGCATTAACTTGTAGGCAGCAAGTGGTTATTCTCAGATAATCTTTGTTGTTTTCGCTAATAAACATGAGCGCCTGTGACTGCAAATGCTGTTTCAGATGGATTATAATTTTACAGAATAACAAAGCAACAGATAATAATTATTCGTGACTGCTGAAACACGTGAACGGTCAGTATCATTTTGAATCTATTCTCTGTCTCTTGTGTCAATATGTGTATCATTTCAGCAAAAGTATTGATTCATTGATATATAAATGAATCATTTCATACCTAGCGGCCAGTATAAATGGTGGAAGCATGTGATCGATGCATGAGGAACCAGTTGCCTGGGCTACTAAACATAAAAAGTGCTCACATGGTTTTAACATCATGTGACTTTAAATACTGGTTTCGATATTTATCTGCCAGAAACTAATCAGAACCTGCCTAGTGGGTACAGGAACTGTTCCATCAATTGTTACAACCCGTGCAGTGATCTGTGGCTATCTAATGGGATTAACGTTAGTGTCTATACAGGACAAGCTGTTAATTGATTGCCTAATGGGATTAACTATAGTTTGTATACAGAACAAGCTGTTAATTGATTGCCTAATGGGATTAACGATAGTGTTTATACAGGACATGCTATTAATCGATTGCCTAATGGGATTAAAGATAGTGTCTATACAGGACAAGCTGTTAATTGATTGCCTAATGGGATTTATGATAGTGTCTATACAGGACATGCTATTAATTGATTGTCTAATGGGATTTATGATAGTGTTTATACAGGACAAGCTGTTAATTGATTGCCTAATGAGATTAACGATAGTGTGTATACATGACAAGCTGTTAATTGATTGCTTGATTGATGTAATCTGAAGAGTTTAGGCCAAATGATGGATGTTTCTTTATAGTTATTGTAAGTAAAAAGGGGATCAAATGTGGTCATGTTGCTCTTCGAGTCGTTGATATAAAAATCGGCAGTCCTTTGGTGGAGTTGAGATAAAATGGAAAGATTGACTAAAAATTATTTCAGCAAATACTTGAGTAATTTTGTATTTCACTGGCCATATTTAATTGCTATATTATTAATCAAGATATTTCAAGTTAAAGTTTAATGAATAATAATTCAACTGTCCCTTGCTCATGATACAAGATTGTATGAAACACTGGTTAAACATATTAAAGTAGCAACTTAGAATATCATCAAAAGTGTCAACAGAAACTGAGAAAGAAAGACAGTTTTAGAATAATTAGACAATGGATGGAGGATAACAAAATGCTTTATGTGAAATCCTTTGAGATCCAGTAAGCACACAAGTTTGTTTAATACGATTTTGTTTTTGTCTTTTAATATTTTAATTGTAGCAATTGCTAGGTTGTAAATAATAATTAAAAAAATGTGCAGTGTTAGACATATAGATTTTTTAGGTTTGGACTTGTGGAATAGGGTCAGGGCATATGAATTTTTTTTTTAACTCAACAGCCCTGGGCCTGTGTCTAAAAAATTTATATTCTTTGAGCTCTGATGTTGGAAGAGACAGTATGCTCCACATAGTGAGCGCCAACAATGCGTAGTCACCCTAAAATCTCGTTTCTTTTCAGTAGGCCCAAAAAGCAAAGTTCACTTGCCATGCCATGATGTCATGCAATCCTCTCCTCTAGTGTCAGTGCAGTGCACTAATAATCAAAGTAAAACGTTGAATTTTGTCTCGGCTTCGATTCAGATTGGAATATAGAAAGTTAGAACATTATGTTTTATGCTTATTGGTAATTTGATGATCATAAGTGTCAGAAATTACAATGCTATATTTGGAATTCCTATATAATCCACAGATGATCATTGGAAAAAATGGGTGAAAAATATAACTTGCAGTCCAGTAGGAAGCATATTAGACTAACAGTGTTTTCATGCCCATTACTTAAAACATTAACAATTTTATAAAAAATTTCATCCAGTAAAAATGTATTTTTTTCTTTTCTTTAAAAACTTATTTTATTACTGCTGGGGTGGGGATGGGACTGACCTGGCAAGATCAATTTTTTTTTTTTACCTGTCAATCCCTAATGGAAAAAAAAACCCAAGCTTGTACCCAGAGATGGTTTCTGGTTTTCAACTGTAGCCTAATTTAGAAGTTGCTGCAACTACATTATGGAACAAGGTAAAGTTAGTAAAGATGTAATAATTTTATGAAGTTTTCGTAGTAATTCAGTTCAAGTGTATTCATCAGACATGCAAGGTATGCAAAAAAAGTTTAATGTGAGAATTTTGAACATTATAAATTTGAAACTAATTACATCAATATGGTCCTATTTTTGCTGGAGAGAAATGTCATTTCACCCTAATATTCAAGTCCAGCAAGAACCCTGTACTAGACTACAAATTTGGGGTGAAGCGACTTTTTCATCCAGTCTGCTTGTAAAAACAGGTGAAGTGGTGGAAAATACGAATAAATGAGTTTGAGGTCAGATTTTCTAATGGCAAAATAAGCTTGTCAGCAACTGGTGTTTGCTAGTTTTGTGAGTTCAATATTATTAAAATGCAAAAATGAATATGTTTCATACTTTATCAAATTATTAAAAACTTCCTGTTTTAAATCTGGAAAAACTTTGCTCTTTTAAAAGCATTTTATGGCAACCATACAAATAGTTAACTGTTTCCAAAAATAGATGAGTAATACCCCTCAAAGTCAAATAATCTCATTCCATTCTATTTTAGGTGAAATATACAATTGCTCAAGGAACCATTGATGATAACTAATTCCCAGATGTCATTGTGATGTAACAAAACAAATTCAATGTCTTATTTGTATTCTTGCTTCTGTTGGTGAAATGGGCACACTGTTTTGGATGGATTAAAATTACAACAAGCCAAAATTCAAAGCAAAGAATGATGTTGAGTCCTATCATCACTAATAGTATATCTTGCAATAAATAATCATCCATTAGAAAATGTTAAACATGAAAGGCTTGTAGGTGTGTCTGTAGATAATAATTTATTATGGAATGACCATATTGATAAGCTTTGTAAAACACTGTCATCCAAAATTGCCCTTCTCAGCAGAATCAAGAAATATTTACCTATGGAAACTCGCAATCTATACTACAAGTCATATATTCTTCCAACAATGGATTATTGTTCTAATGTATGGGGAAACTGCTAAATCTGAGCTTGACAGGATTTATAAACTTCAGAAACGAGCAGCACATGTAATTTTAGATGCATCTGTTGATCATCCCTCAAAAGCATTATTTACAGAACTCAGATGGTTCACAATATATGACAGGATAGATTTTCACAAGGCAGTTCTTTTATATAAATGTCTACATGGAACTGCACCAGAGTATCATCAAGACTTATTCAGGCCTTTTTCAACACAATACCAGTTGAGATCAATATCACATGGAAACCTTCTAATACCAAAACCAAGAACAGAGCAATTTAAAAGGAGTTTTCAATACTCTGGTATAGTTCTGTGGAATAAGCTTCCACTACATGTAAAATCTGCTGAAAATATTAGAGTATTTAAGAAAAGATATCATGAGCATGTATGTGTTTGTAACAGATAATGGAATTTAGTATTTTAATACTAAACATGTTAAAATAAACAGTAATTATTGCCATCTTCATATAATGTGCATTGTTATACTCTCCTTAAGAGGGCTTCTAGGGAGAATAGTCCTTGACTAATGAGTCACCCTCTATAAATAAAGCATTATTATTATTATTATTATTATTATTATTATTAATATATCAAGACTAATACCTAGAATGTAATGTCTAGAGTTCTTCTTTAGTCTTGAGAATGGAATGCATACTGACATACATAAATCTAAAGATCAGACATATATGCCAGACACATTAAAAATTAGTTTTCGTTTTTCAGTATTAATAAGCCTTAATTACATGTTTCAGCATCTTGTCAAAGAAAATGGTGCGTCAGCATTACATGACATTTTCTGGAAAGACGTCCTTGACAGCAGAAGAGAAGGATGGTATCAATAACTTCGTTGATCAGCTTTTACAAGAAATTTCAGAAGGGAAAGAGGTATTGAACAAATGAGCCACTTGTACAAAATAAATACCACATACATGTTTCCATACAGTGAAATGTACAAAGTGCTATCCAAAATACAACCTCTACTAATCCAGTCTCTGTTTAGTACGTTTAACGCAAATATACATGGCCATGTGACTCATTTTCTCAGGAACTTGACACATATTTACTTTTACACTTGAGCTTCTGTTTTCATCAAAACTCCACAAAGCATATAATGCTACATTTTATAACCAGCAGCTTAGGACTCCTGGTTTGGTTATCCGTCAAGCATAATATTACTGAATGGATGGGTGAAAGTGACAAACTTAATATTACCAAATGGATGGGTGAAAGTGACGAGCATAATATTACCAAATGGATGGGGGCCCCGAGTGTCCAAGTGGTTTAAAGCGCTCATGGATCACTGCCATCTCATCTCTGTCTGCGTGGGTTCGAGTCTTGGATTCGGCCAATGTTGGTTTGTGAGAAAGCTTGCCAGTTGCTTCTCGTGGGTCGGTGGTTCTTTCCTGGGTTTTCCAGGGTTCTTCCTCCACCATTAATACTGTCTGCCATGTATAGCCAATCGTGTGCTGAAAAATGGTGTTAAACCCCACAACAGCAACAACAACAACCAAATGGATGGGTGAAAGTGACAAGCTTAATATTACCAAAAGAATGGATGAAAGTGACAAGCTTAATATTATCAAATAGATGGGTGAAAGTGACAAGCTTAATATTACCAAATGGATGGGTGAAAGTGACAAGCATAATATTACCAAATGGATTGGGGCCCCCGAGTGGCAGAGTGGTCTAAAGCGCTCTCTGTTACAGATCACTGCCATCTCACCTCTGTCTGCGTGGGTTCAAGTCTCAGATTCAGCCAGTGTGGGTATGTGAGAAAGCTTGCCAGTAGCTTCTCGAGGGTCTGTGGTTCTTTCTGGGGATTTCCCGAGTTCTTCCTCCACCATTAATACTGGCCACCATGTATAGCCTATCGTGTGCTGAAAAATGGCGTTAAACCCTACAACAACATCAACAACCATTATGTTGGCGATTTAGGTCAGCATATTTTGACAAGCTTAATATTACCAAATGGATATATGGAAGTGACAAGCCTAATATTACCAAATTTATGGATGGAAGTGACAAGTGTTACGTATATCTGATTTAATATATATTTATTTTAATTTAATTGTTTGTCAGTTTTAAATTTCTATTTTTTATTTTTCTTACATGCTATTATAATATAAATTTATTCACTGGAGATGATATTTTTCCAGAAAATTGGTTGACCTGAATCATTTTTTCCATAAACACCAGGTGTTGACCTTGAATCAAACTTAGTAAACAAAGTTCTATTTTATTTTAAAATGATTGGTTGTTGTCAACGTCATGATGTCATTATGTGGGTTAGGAAGTAAACACTTTTTTTTAATTCTGGGAATACAATCATTGGTCTAAACAAGGCCATATTCTGTGTACGTGATATAAACATTATCGCGTGACCCCCCCCCCCTTCCGATTTCACAACTTTGGCAAATTTTGAAACCGCATCTTATGATACAATATAACCTTTGTTTTAGTTAGAGTTCTCTCAGTTTTGGGGCTTTTACACTCGGTATCAAGTTTTTCTTTTTTGTTGCCAGATTTTGAGTTAATTATTTTCAGATCATTTGGATTTCAAAAGGATTAATTCTTTATTCTCTGGAAATATTTGAAGAGAGCTCATATAGAATTTTTGGAAAGACATTGCTTACAAATTTAATTTGGATTTGCAACACCGGAGTGCCATTATTTGTATTTCTATAAGGAACTGTAGATAAGCACATTACTGACCACAGCTTACGTCATCGTCATCCATCTTGGATTTTCCTTCAGGTTTCGAACTTGAAATTATTAGAACATTTGTTACTAGGACTTTTGCTAAATAATTTGTGGATTATTCTTAGATTAGTTTTGGATTTGATTCTTGAAACTAAGTTCTCCTTTTTTCATTTTTACAGAATTTTTCCAGGGAAATAAATTATTTGTTAAATTTTAGAAAACTTGTTGTTTTCACTCTTTCTGTGTTACTGTTTATTCTAGCCTAAACATGCAACGCAAGCTTAATATTACCAAATGGATGGGTGAAAGTGATGATAAAGAATAATCACATGAAAATATTTCATAGGAGTTAAACTTATATGCCTGTTTTCCTTGCTGGCAGATAAGCTTCATTTGGTATGGTACATTCTTCAGGTCCACATGATAAATATAATGCAAATATTTCCATAATGTCATGTGAATATTGTTTATCAGTTTACTTACTATTTTGTCACATTTGACCCAATAATCTTTGTTTACGATATTTACATGAGTACAAAAAAATTTCTTGTCACAATAGAACATAGACTTAATGTGTATTTATACAGGGTTTAGCTGTTGGGTCAACAAAATGGCATCTTTTTGCAATTCAGCTGAAATGCATACTATTATGCAAACTTAGTTATGAATGGGTATCTGCAGTACATACAGCTGTATTTACTGCACAACAAATAGCTTCCAGTTCTTTATGTTCTTTTTATTCATTCATTTTCCTCCTTTTGTATAAGTTGTACTGAAGTACACATAAGCTGAACACAATAATGCCTTGTATATTGCTTAAATGTTATGTGTTGGCCATGGCTGTAAAATCAGTCACTAATTACACTGACTGCTGTTAATACGTGGATTTATGCTTTTAATGGCTTTTAACATGTATCCCTGGTAGAACTTCTTTATCTAATCCAAACTGGAGATATAATAGCTTTTGACTTCAAAAATTGCAAATTCCTGTTTATTATGAACCTTTTATTTTTGTTCCTAGGTTATTGCAAATACTGTTGGTATGTTCAGTTTGATCATTGCTGGCTAATTTGACTTTCAGTCCATTAAATTTCTAACGTTTTAAGTTTGTATATGTTCATTATGACCCGATTTGATTACAGATAGTTAAAAAATAGGAAAATGTATTAATAACAGGTTGAAAGGCATTTTTTTCATTGTCAGCTAGGTGTTGTTCATTTAAACAGTAATCATAAACAATTACTGGCCTGTGAAAAGACATACAATTTTTGTTTTTGATATTGGTTCAATTGAAATAATAATATTGTTTACATTGCAATTTTCATTCCCTATATCAGCAGAAGTGTTGGTTATGTGTGCATTTTCATATATTGGGAGTTTATAACAGATTGATCTAGTAGCAGGCTGTAGCATTATTACCAATGATTTTCAGTCTCCATCTTGTATTGTTTTGTGATTGTGCCATACATTTACATTGCTCGTTCAAATCATTGCTGTGTTAGCTTTTTATGGTTAAAACATGATTCAGATCATACTAATTAGTAAATATGAAGTAAATATCTAAATTTTGTGTTAAACATATCAACAGCTCACATGTATTTAAAGGGGGAGACAATTATAATTATGTCCTACTGGCCTGGCAGGGAGGATGCTGGATAAATGGTTTAATATTGGATTTTATTTCCCTTTGCCATGTAAAAGTTGCATAAACTTTAGCTAGCCCAGTAATAACTGTTAGTTGTCCAGCCTTACTGCATTAGGAAAGTGTGATCCCCTGATATAGTTAATTTATTATGTCAGGTAATCAAATTTACACTATATGTTCTACCAGTCGGCAATATGAGTGTCCCCATTAACAATTTTATTCTCATTACAGATATCACCAACCAGACCAAAGATCAAGGGTGATGTAAAAGATATTCAAAAAGAAAATAAGTCTACTGTATTACGTACCTCACAGCCAACAACACCAAAAGGTAACATTTTAACCCAACACATTAGAACAAAATGATGCTGAAAAGCACTTGCATATGTGTCTGTAATGTTGTCCAAATCTAGTGACACAGTTAAAAAGATATATTTTAAACGTTGTTGTTATAGGGTTTAATGTCATTTTTCAGCACAAGATAGGCTATTCATGGCAGCCAGTATAAATGGTGGAGAAGGAACCCGGGAAAACCCTGGAAAGAACCACCAACCCACGAGAAGCTGCTGGCAAGCTTTCTCACATACCCACATTGGCTGAGCCCAAGATTCATACCCACACTGACAGAGGTGAGATGGCAGTGATCCATAACGGTGAGCACTTTAGACTACTCAGCCACTCGATGTCCCTCTATTTTAAAGGTAGGTTAAATATTTTAGGTGGTTTTTGGATGTGTTCATTGATCTATTAATTTCAAATCATTTTCATAATAAATTGGATGGGAAATGGGGTGAGGTTGTTTGAGAAAACATGCACATAGTCGGGTAATAGCAGGGGGAATGCATGCTTCTTAACTGCAGATTTCACCGGTTTTTCTTATGTTGTAAATCTTTGCCAAAACAATGTAAAAATTTATTTTGCATTAATTGTATATAAAGTTCTACAATTTAAACAACAATTGGTCTTGCGTGCATTTGTAAGGTGGTCTCTATGGTGACGGAACTCAAAGAACCTGTAAGAACCATACAGCCATGCTATATTTTTTTCAGTCAGTCCAGGACAGGTAATTTTCAAAATGTAACTTGTTCTATTAACTGCTTCCTTTTCTCTTTTTGTTGTAACAGCATGAACTGTTATAACCTTCCCTATGTTTTTGGCCCATCTGATAAGGTTCTTATTTCACTTCTAAATTTTTTTCGACTGGTGTTCATGGGCCAAGGGACAAGTACGTTTAGACAGGTGAAAAATACAAATAACTAGATAATTTACTGCATAAAAACATCTTTAAGACTATCCTACTTTCGGTTTTTGAAAACATGCACTAGCTTGGGACTAAACTCTTGCCATCAGGCACTTGGTATGCACACGAGGAGCTGATACTGGTAGTGTTTTCTGTCCTGTCATGAACCATGAAGGCAGTTAGGAAACAAATGGTACAAGCCTTACCCTTGAGTATTTTTTGTATAATGAATGCTACTATAGAACCTATCCACATCACTGAGGCTAGCTGCATAGTAATTTCATAATGCAGAGGTTGTCCCAATAGAGACCAGAAGCACATAGAGCATGCAGCATTGCCAGAACTCTCATTGCAGTTAAAATTTGGATGCATTCTCTTATTGTTGTTTTGGTGTTTCTTTCTTCTGACTAATAAAAATGTTGTGTAGTCCTACCAAGTAAAGCTTTTCCAAGTCATTTATTTTCAAATACAGTAAATGTCTCGCAGGGGACTGAGATTTTCGTTATGTTATAAGTGAGAAACAATATATCTAAATTCATTGTTTATATTTCAGAATGTTAAGGTCTGTATCCACATTGATGTACATGTCAGTGACATTGGACATAAATGTAGTAAAAACTTTTACCCTCAGAAATAAATTGTCAATATTGATATGTTTCTTTTGTATTAATCTGAGATTTTTGAAAATCATTTTCTTAGTATAAAATATCAGGTATGTGACCCTGAACTTGTAGATACATACTAATCTATGCTATACTATACAGACACTTGTAGGTATATGCTAATCTATGCTATACTATACAGACACTTGTAGGTGCATGCTAATCTATGCTATACTATACAGACACTTGTAGGTACATGCTAATCTATGCTATACTATACAGACACTTGTAGGTACATGCTAATCTTTGCTATACTATACAGACACTTGTAGGTACATGCTAATCTAAGCTATACTATACAGACACTTGTAGGTACATGCTAATCTATGCTATACTATACAGACACTTGTAGGTACATGCTAATCTATGCTATACTATACAGACACTTGTAGGTACATGCTAATCTATGCTATACTATACAGACACTTGCTGGCTCCAGTACAACAGCTGGTACGAAGTCATCACTGTCTTTGGCAGTTCTGGTAGCAGAACAAAATTGCTTGCTTCCTGGCAATCACTGATTTCACAAACAATATCTTTAATTGTTGGCATCGTAGATGTGGCAGTGTTATTATCAGAATTAATAAAATCAGAGCAATCACCATGATTGCTTATGGACCCAAAGTTTGGGTAGTGTATCAAATGCAATAGCAGGGGAACATTATTATCATCATGGTTATTAATGATAATAACATATGTTTATCACTAAACCCTACCTTAACCAACCAGTTTGCAACGCATCCGATGGAAACATGATGTCATGCATGATTAAACGTATACTGATTCCAGACATTGTGTTTATTTCCTATAATTATTTTGTCAAGTGCTTGTGAGGTATATTAAGATTCGAGCACACAGGTACATTGATTTCAGAAATGAAGATGTCTTAATGTGCGCATGAAAGTGATTTACTGCAAGCTGTACTCATTTGTTCAACATACAGCAATAGAATGATAGCTAAAGGATATTTGTAAATTATTTGGGTTTTCTTTTAAAAAGAACAAAACCAAGACATTTTTTATGCTTTAATTGCATTGAACCATCAAACCATGATTTAAATTACCAATTTGGAATGAGGTATGATCATCAGAAAAGTTTTACCTGCACCTTTGTTTTTTTTAACAATTATGAATGAGGTGTGATTATCATTCATTTGTTATTCCTTTGTCATTTAAATAACCACCATTGTTTATCAGGGCCCCCAGTTACTTCCATGTTCAAAAGCACTCACCTTTACTCTTCATCCAGGTGGGTTCAAGTTTCAGTCTTCGCCAAAGTGGGTATTTGAGAAAGCTTGCTTCCTGTGGTTTTGTGGTACTTGCTGGGGTTTTCCTGGGTTCTTCCTCCGCCAGTTATACCTGTCACCATGTATCGTGTTCAGGAAAATGGCATTAAATCTATAACAGCAACCGTTATTTACTTAGCTTCAGTGTATCGAATGATAACTGCATTATAATTGACCTAAATTTCTCTGACATGCATCACAAAAAGCAAATGCTAGAACCAATTGAAACCATGGAAGGAATGTTGTATAGTAATTAAAAATTTGGCAGGGAAGATAAAACTTGATGATTCTAAAAGAGGAAATGTTGTATCCAAGCACATAATAAACAGTTATTTGATATTACACCTCTCCCTCCATAACTCGAGCACAACGGGGTCCACAAACATAGACCACACTATTAGCAATGATGCAAGTTACTGAGGAACCTCAAACAATCAATGTAATTGTTTCGCTTGGTTGCCTTGCTATCTTTGATAACAGTTATGAATGAGTCAGTTAATTTAAGGTAGTTTAATTATGAAACATACACAATCACATTTGTAACAGTGTTTGTTGATCAACCAAAGTGAGTTCACCTGACATATATCCGGGGCTTCTAGATTTTAAGTATGTAGGGTTTACATGCCTTTTAACATTTCTTTCATTCCACCTCCTTTGTTTAATTCAAAATACGTAAAATTAGTGTGATAATACAAAGGAGGTCAGCTTTTAATTTAGTGCAACAATAGAAACAGATACTTCTGCAAGTCAGTTATCAAAACACTGTGGCACTTAATTAGGTTCTCAAAACAAACACTCATGGACATAGCTATTATGGTGGATTGACACATTTTACATTTAAATACACATTGCAATTACGATGATTACACCTAAGAGGAACTAAAAAATAGAACTAAAAACACAAATTTCATTTAATAAAAATTATTTAATTGGCATTTAAATAATAATGTACTGCCTACACTAGGCGTAAGTGACATTTTCATTGATTGAAATTTCCTTGGATATTTTTAATTACAGTGTAATAGAAATATTGTTTGGAAAGAAAATTTAACAAATCATATGACTTCTTATTAAAAGTTGATAATTTCATACTGTTGATTAAAATTTCCAGGTCCAATCTACTGTTTATGACCATAAAACGAGCGATGATCAACCTTTTGGTATCTTCTGGTTTAAAAAAATGTGATTCACATATTATAAGCAGGGTTGCGAGTTATCAAGGGAGTTGTGTATTTTGATATGTGGTGATTTTTTAATTAACAGATAACTTATACATAATTACTGAAGTAAAATGACATTAATAGCCTATTGGTATTTACCCCCAGCTGTAGTCTTAGACATTGGGCTCTCAAGTTGAAACAGCTGTCCTGGGATGGTCAAGCATGTTACTGTTTATTCTGTCATATTTGCATACACTTTATATAAAGTGGAGAGTAATGTAAAGTCTGTCTGTTACCAATTTCAGTTTCACACAAGAACTCTTGTTGTCCACTAGTGACATTTACCAGACTTTGGGGATCACTTGCTCTTGGTGTAAGAAAGAAACACATCCAATTTTGGTTCAAAAGGTTCAACCTCTTGGTCACTAACTCAAAGAAGAAAAATGGTTTATGTTTATTAGTTCTGCACCACAGAACTGGATCAAAACCTGTGGGTAGAATTCCTGGTGGATGGCTTGCACTTGTTGTATGGAATAAGACTTTTGATTCTGTGGTCTACCTAAATGGATAAATTATATATTTATCTATCAACATGTATTTGTTTGTGTTTATGTTGTTGTTGTTTTGGGTTTAATGCCATTATTTAGCACATGATACATGGAGGCCAGTATGACTGGTGGAGGAAGAACCTGGGAAGAACTTCCAACCCATATGTAGCTTCTTTCAAGGTTTCTCACATAACCACATTGACTAAGCCCAAGACTCAAACCCACAAGGACAGAGGTAAGATAGCAGTGATCAGTAAGGGTGAGCACTCGGTCACCCAGGGCCTCATTTTGGATGTCTGGAAAATAGACCTTTCAGTGGCAAACTGCTTAGCATGTCAGATAACATCGCTAACTCAATCTCTAATAATAAGCCTTAGTTTTGTGATGTGTCATTATTTTAAAGTATGATGAGTTTTTTTATGCATTATTGTATTGAGTATGTTGGAGTCTTATGATGCATTACTGTATTGAGTATGTTGGAGTCTTATGACGCATTATTGTACTGAGTATGTTGGAGTCTTATGATGCATTATTGTATTGAATATGTTTGAGTCTTATGGTGCATTATTGTATTGAGTATGTTGGAGTCTTATGGTGCATTATTGTATTGAGTATGTTGGAGTCTTATGATGCATTATTGTATTGAGTATGTTGGAGCCTTATGATGCATTATTGTATTGAGTATGTTTAAGTCTTATGATGCATTATTGTATTGAGTATGTTGGAGTTTTGTCTTTTCAAAGAATGCATAGAGACATTTTAATACCTTCTTTCAGTCCATCCATTCATCTGTCCATCTATGAATAAACTGCTGAGGTGGACATGTGCCAAACTTTATATTTATTTTTCTGAATATAAATCATCTGCAAAGGAGTGTTATTTTTTGGCTCTTTGGAGTTTGTTTGGAGGAGGCTCAAAAGTAAAACTGCTCTGAACTTTAGATTCAAATGATGTTTTCATATATATGTTGATAACTTCACGGATGCAGCAATCATGGAGATGTATAATATTCTGTGTTAGATTTCAGGCTACAGCCTCTAGGTCACATGGAAGTGGCTGGGTGTGATAATATACTCTCTATAAACAGCATGGTGATTTACACTTACAAGACATCGATGTTCTTATTGTGTAAGTTGTCAGCTTGTGTTAAACTCCTTGGGTCTGAATATTCTGATTTTTTTAATTCCAGGATTTAGGAAACGTAAGCGGTCACTCTCCAAAAGCCCTGGTGTAAAAAACTCCCCAAAGAGGAATAAAAAATCAGCCAAGAAAAGGTTCAGCCTTGATGAGGTTGTAGACATTTTGAACAAAAGTGATGAGAATGGCAATGAGTCTGACAAAAGTGATGATGATCAACTTAATGACAGTAATGAAGAAAATGTCTCAAGTACTGTCTCATCACCTGCTAAAAACGGTAATAGAGAAAGGGTTTCATCGGATCTGGACAGTAGTGATGAAAATTATGATAACAGTGATAGTGATGACAGCTTTAGTTCTGGACGTGACTCAGAGAGTGAAGAGAAAAGCAGTTGTAAGCAAAATAATAGGAAATCAAAAGCTGATGAAGAAAACAAATCAGAATTCTTCTCACTGAGGGCTTCAAATGTCAAACCAGTGAAGTCTAGTAAATTAAAAATTGTTTCAAAAGAAACAAATAACAAGAAAAATGATTCTTCTAAAGTAGAACGTACATTTAATTCAAAAGAAAAGACTAATAATAAACATGGTCGCAGAGTAAAGACATTGATTGATACAGACTCAGAGAGTGAAATGAGTGACGCTGTAGAGGAAACATCAATAAGTCAGTTTAAAGTTGAGGACTCTGGCCTTGACGTACAGTCAGACTCGGAAGGTGGAAGTAGCTTTTCAGATTCACCTGTGAAAACATTATCACGTAAAAGGCAAGTTATCAGCTGCATTGAAAGCACTGACAGTGAAGATGATGAAGATTCAAATAATGCCAAAAGATGGCAAGCCAGTCATCAGTTTGCTAATCATGACAGTTTGAGGCGTGCTGAACCAGAACAAGTGAGTAGTGACTATGAGATTGTGGAGGAAGAGAAGCAGGTGAAACAGCATAAACAGAAATCTGCAAAAAAATCCAGTATTGACACAGACACTGACTCTGATGAAGATGTTCCACTCTCACACTATAGTAAGGAAGGAGAAAAGGCAAGTTGAAATTACACTAGCCCTTTATATCTTATACTTGCCCATCTAGGAATCCAAGACATAAACATTACTTTTCTTTGCCAAAATGTTTAAATAGTTTGGAGACACAGGGAGACCTCAAAAATCAAAAGTCAAATGTTTTTTGGTTTTGCATAATAACTTTTGTTCTTGGGTAAGTTCCTTGACCAAACTATTGTGGTTGGCATGCACTTAGGGCAAATAATTAATCCATTACTGTACTGGCATTGTGGATGTGGACACTGGCTTCAAAGGATTAAGTGCCCACTATGAAGAGTGGATGTCCATTATGCTTTATGGATATCCACTCAATCACAGATTTTATTCCAGCCAGCTTTAGTTTTGTGGCACCTTCTGAATTTATTTCATTTGCCTCACAAGCTTACAAGCTAAACAAACAGATAAGAGACTCTTTGACACTGTAAACTCAATCACATATGTTGTCGCTTGCATACCTTTGCCTCTACATACTACAGTAGTAACATTGCTTATGGTATTTATGAAAGACAGCAAGACATAGGCACATACAAATATGCCTAACATAGAAAATATACCATGTTTTAAACTTCTTGAATATTCTCAAAGACCTGTAAGATGACTGAGTGCATATTAATAGAATTGCAACATACATCCCTATTTACTAACAACATGTACCAGCAAGCATACACACATGCAGCAATTTAAGATCCTATCAGCATCAAGTGGTACCTTCGATATTCTTTGTCAATAAATAGTATTTCATAGAAGTTCTTCTTTGTACTGGAGATTAATTTGTCATAGTTTTGATTGGTATATTAGTGCAAAACCTAAAATTTATTCCCCACAGGCAGATATATCGTGTAATGTACTGTAACAAGATAGCTGGGTTGAATTTCGGATTTATAACAGAACACTTTTGATGGTGGTACAGATACAATGTTTAATGAAGAATGACTTGAATGAGAAAAGAATTATGATTAATACATGTGTGTATTATCCAAATATTGGACAAATTAACATAATCTGCACTAGCCTAATAATGCAACAAATGAAAAAAAAAATGAATTCACTGAGATAGTGACAAATGAAGTATTTTACTGAAATAGTAAAATGATCAAAACAAAGGGACAGATATCATACAAAATATCTTTACAATCCCAAAACACTGGGTATTACAAACCCCCAAATTAGCCCATGGCTAAAAGATTACATGTATGGACTTACACACTCTGTCACCAGCACACTTGGCTACCAGTCACACTGGTCAATCAAGCAGTCAGTATTCCAGGTAGTCACCGACCACCATTCAATTCCTTGGTCAATCAAGCAATCAGAGCCCACTAATTGGTCAGTAACACCCTATCACCTTCTACTTTACCAGCAACACTGTTCACTCACCTCTGCGGCTGCTGTGATTCAGCTTTACAGCTGCTATGGCCGATTTCTGTGGTTAGCTCTGCAGCTGGTACCATGTTGACTCCGATCAGCTCTACAGCTGCGACTCCGATCAGCTGAAAATACATCTAACACCATGTACTATGCATAACATGGGCATATACGATAAAACGTATAAACGTTATATATAGTAAACTATACAGATTACATTATCGGCACAATAATTACAAAACAATAAACAGGTTCAGAAGTAATCCTACCCGTACCCAATAAGAATCCTATGGTACTAAACGCTTCTTAAAAATGCAACTTTATATTGCAAGTATAAATCTCCTGCTAAGTCACAAACAAGAACAGAAAATATTTGCATTAAACTAGGTAAGCCGAAGCTACATAGAAAATATACAAAAATAAACATGGTAGTACAATAGTTGTAACTTATACACAAGAAATTAATGAATAACTCACACACATCTACAGCTGAAGATACTGCTCCGGTGGCTTAGTGGTTAGAGTGTTTGCCTTGGATAAGGGAGGTTGTGGGTTTGATCCCTGGCTGAGTCATACCAAAGACTTTAAAAAACGGTACTCACAGCTGCCCCGCTTGGCGCTCAGCATTAAGAGGTTAGTGTTAGGACTGGTTGGCCTGGTGTCAGGATAATGTGACTGGGTGGGACATCATGCTACATGTCTGCGGCATGATGCCCCAGTGATAGACATCACTGTAAACTGCCACACTACAGACATCATAGCAATATGAATGAAAAATTGTTAAAGCTACATTAAAAAATCCAAATCACACACAGAGCTGAAGATGTGCAAGTCCTTAAAGTGGACCGCTCACTGACAAGACGTTCCACAATGTATAGATTTAGTCTTACAATGAGGCATTTGCATACATGCAGAGTCTTTCGAATTGTCTGGGAGTATTTTGATTTTTGATCCCATCTTTTGATCTACGGATTTGCTGACAAGATCTCCCGGAAACTAAAAAACTGCCAAGCATATGTATTTCCAGCTAAAACAACATTCAATACACTGTTCACAACTACCGAAATCCATCAATCAACTTATTACAATCAGAATGTTCTCTGCCTTTTCTGTCAGTTCGAGAAATAAACCTCGAATGTAATTGAGAATTATATTCTGAACTACTTTTTATCACGTGGAGCAATATGGCAGTGGAAGGAGACACATCACATTTGGAATATCATCGGTCTTTGCTGTTGTACAGTACGTAGTGAGCTCCGCCAGAGGCGAATCACCAAACACATACAAATTGATGTATATTCCTACAACTACTTTCGGAGTTATTTAAAAAATTCTGGTGACATGTCAAAATATCTGCTAATGGATTCAATAGAAAATATGCCTTCAAAAAAATATATATATTTGCAAGTTCAACAGTGCATGGATAGGCAAATTTAAATGTGTGGAGCATAGTGAAAAGAAGAAAGCTTTGCATACTGCACAGCTTGCAACACACATTTGAACATTTCTGTTGGAGGAAAAATGATCTTACAAGGCACTTTAAAAGTACGCAGCACATTGCAAACAAGAAATCGTCACATAATTTCAGTAAAAGCTGTGCTTCAGCTGAGTGACAGACTGGTTACAACAGACTGGTTACAGCAACTGACAGTGTCAACTTGAAGATGAGTTCAGGGGCTTTCAGCTCTCCCCGGCCTCTGACCTGCCCAGTTTCACTTTGGGAGAAACACCATTGGATGTCTTCTGGGTAGACATGAGCAGTTTCCACACCCTCGAAGATTACCAAATCTAGTGAAGCTCTCTATGGCAGCACTCAGCTTGCCACACAGTAATGCAGACCCTGAGTGTTGTTTCAGCATGTTGAGGAAGTTTATGTGGAAAAACTGTGTCACCATTAATATTGTGTAAGAAAAATGCAAAGTGTGACTGTTTTGAGCTCAAATGTTTAAATGATTTGTGTATTGCTGCAAGTTTGTTTGAGTGTTTAAGATTGCAGTGTGTCATTATTTTTGGAACCACAGCACCACAGCGATTTTTGCGAAGATTCTTCAATTTTTTTTGTGATATTAAGAAAATAACATATAACAAAATTAATAAAGTTCAGTAACTATTATTCATTATAGTTATTTTACTTAGATGTGGTATGAGCTGCACTTTCGCACTTAAACTTATGAGAAAAATAGTCATTACGCTAATCTCCCTGATTTGGACCCATTCCCCCTGATTTTGAACACAAATCTCCCTGCTTTGGTTCCAGAAAATTTGGCATGTATGTCTTTATACACAGACATTGCTGCCATACTTCGTCTGTGCACTGGAAGTATTCGGTTCTTTCCATCGAAAGGACTTTGCACGTGTGGCATAGGATGAACCGAACTCACTGTTTTGAAATAATGTACAATATACATAAACCACCTTCAGGTATTGTTGTACACAAAAAAATGAAACCCGAGTACATGTATTTAATAAAAATAAAAGGATTTATACAATTCTGTGACATATACTGTCAGAAATCTCAGATATTTGTTGATTTCTAAATTTAACATGTTGGTATGCAGATGAAGTAACTAACTGTATCCCATATATAAAAGTAAGTAATCTGATAATCCGTACTGCAGTTATTTCTTAGATGTAGGAAATTGCCACTTTGATAATTTCAGGCTATTATTGCCACTGATAATTATCAATATAGCAAAAGCTAACAGTTGAGAAGTACATTATTGTTCAGATCAAATCAGCATAATATAGTGGCCATATAATACCAATAGTATGTTAACTGTCATGACTTCTGATTCATAGAAACTGCATTGGATAGGTTACCACTCTAGAACCAGTTAATCCTGTCAGAAGCTCATTTCCTTTGTAAACACTGAACTAATGACTACAAATTGCCAGGGGACAATATGCTGTTATCAAAAAGCATGTCTTCAGATCAATACTAAAAATAAATCTGATAGCCTGATGCCCGGGGTTTCTCTAATTTCCTGTATTCTAAGCAAGGAGCCCATCAGGCTTGTCAAATGTATCTAATTTACCTGAGAAAGCTTCGATTGCACTGATGAAATGCTGAAACTTAATATCAAGATGCTTACATGACATAACATGGCAAGTCTTGCTAAATACACAAGTTCTACTCCCAAACCATAACATGGCATGTCTTGCTAAATACACAAGTTCTACTCCCAAACCATAACATGGCATGTCTTGCTAAATACACAAGTTCTACTCCCAAGCCATAACATGGCATGTCTTGCTAAATACACAAGTTCTACTCCCAAAACCATAACATGGCATGTCTTGCTAAATAAACAAGTTCTGCTCCCAAACCATAACATGGCATGTCTTGCTAAATACACAAGTTCTACTCCCAAACCATAACATGGCATGTCTTGCTAAATACACAAGTTCTACTCCCAAACCATAACATGGCATGTCTTGCTAAATGCACAAGTTCTACTCCCAAAACCATAACATGGCATGTCTTGCTAAATACACAAGTTCTACTCCCAAACCATAACATGGCATGTCTTGCTAAATACACAAGTTCTACTCCCAAAACCATAACAAGGCATGTCTTGCTAATTACACAAGTTCTACTCCCAAAACCATAACATGGCATGTCTTGCTAAGTACACAAGTTCTACTCCCAAACCATAACATGGCATGTCTTGCTAAGTACACAAGTTCTACTCCCAAACCATAACATGGCATGTCTTGCTAAGTACACAAGTTCTACTCCCAAACCATAACATGGCATGTCTTGCTAAATACACAAGTTCTACTCCCAAAACCATAACATGGCATGTCTTGCTAAATACACAAGTTCTACTCCCAAAACCCCTGATAAGGTCATGTTTTAAAAAAATATGATTTTCAGTAATCTTCAAAAATAGAACAAAGAAAACCCCACTTCAGTATATGCCTATTACATATAGCATATATAAACAGAAATTAGTCATGATTGGAGCTGATGCAGAAATACCCTTCTGGCAGTTTAAATAAGTGCAATCAAAAGGCCAATAGGTCAGGTATAAGCTACCACTGCATGGTTGACTTAACTGGCTCACAATAGTTAGTGTGGTGCTTTTAAAAAGGGCATTGGGTGAGCCCATTGCGCTAATTTGCATAGGTAAAAATGATCATGAAGTGGAACAACCAAATATAGGTAAATCAAAAATATGCTAGATGCATGTAGGTGAAAAAAAGTTATTACACATCATTGCCTTAAATGTGAATGCTTAAGCCATCTGTATTAAAGATTATTGACAAGTTTGTAAACAGCAGCAACATTTTTGTGAAGTTAAATTTTACCCATATATATAAAACAAAGCAGTATTTCAGTTGTCCGAATAGCATTCAAGTAATTACTTTTTATGGCATTTTAGGAAGCAAAGCCAGCAAAAACAAAATTCACTACTCTTGTTTGGCTAATTTTACATTGTTAAGCACACCAGCAAAATAAAGGGGGCGTGCATTTCTTTCTCAGCACAAGCAGCAAACAACATCTCAACGTGTCATTTCTGTGTGTACCATGTCTGTCGAAATAGGAAACCATCTGTATGTAACAAAATTAGACTGGCTGAAATGAACATTCCAATTAGTTAATTGACCTGTGCTTTTCAGTATGATTTTATCTATGAAATTGATTGATAGACAATAATAAGTACGCAACTGTTTTTTTTCACAGTTGATTTGTCTTGATAAAGCATTACCACCTGTACTGTGGACAGAGATGTTTAACTCTAGTCTGAGCTAGTGGAATTTGAGTCAAGGCTTGTGTGTTTTTTGAGTCAACAGCCTTGGGCCTGTGTCTAAATATATTTTTTCTACAGATATTCTCAGTTTCAAAGGAAATGTGCAGGCAATTTGACTAAATGAAAAGGCAGAGTCCTTTGGTCACTACTGAGAAATTGGATGCCAGAAACATTCAGATAAACAGTCTACACTGTACAACAGTGAGCCAGTGGACTGGGTGGACATTGAAAGATGCAGCCAGATATTTCACCCTGATTTTATTGACAAGGTGGTTCTGCAATACAATTGATAATTATTCATACTTATTTTAAATAATATTAATATAAAGTTGTATTCCACGACATACCTGTACTTTTTATATGAAAAATTAAATATTTAAGAATATTGATTCCTTTCATACATTTTATGTAATTGATCTTATCAGTGTCATCCCACAGTAGAAATGCCACTCCTCTTGTAAGGCCAATTTCCTGCAGCGGAATGGGTGGTCATTTAAGAAGGGGGACCATTGTACATGTACTTCTAATGGGAGAAAACACAATATGTTATTGATGTTCATGTTTTTAGACACAGTCAACACCTGGTTTGATTGGGCTAAGTCCGATTTAAGTTCTGAAGTCTTTATAAAGAATCTCCAATGCACATGTCCATCTTAATTAAAGAAGTGGACTTGGATACCAAGGATTTGAATTTTCTGGACAACACATAATATATGTCACAGATTTGGGTTACAATCCCAGGTCATAGCTTGAAGGGTACAAAAGGAGAATATGTAATAAAAATTGCGGAAATTTGGCACAGCGACACATTTAACATTAACTCCTGGAGCTTTTTGCCATTTTTGCCTGAAAATCGAGTAGGAAACACATTTTGAAAGCTATTTCTGAATAGACTTGAAAACACCAAATCCCCGGTCATCTTTAAATAACATACTGCCTAGTTGTTTTAGAAACATCACTTTTTGTTGGCTATTTGACTCGTGCATGAGCAAAAGGGTAAATGTTGGGCTTCCTTTTTTTTTTTTTTTTTTTTTTTTGTTTGCTAAACGGAGCCATTATTTTTGTATGAAGACCACTCTTTATTCCAAATGCCCATCTTATCCTACTTTTTGCAAAGGCTCACCTGTCTGTTTGCAGTTCATACCGGTTTGCCTTAGATGTGAGACCAAAAAGTCTAAAATCCAGACACAAAATGGGATTCCGACCACGGGCGAATTTTGCGTTAAAAAAAGTAGGGTCCAGAAATTGAGGTTTTTCTGTCTGTATTTTGTTTGTGCAACTAGATATTCCAGATTTTGTGGTATCATTGTAGAGCTACATCTGTCTACCTTTCTATAATACCACCCACTTTAGTGTATCTGCATGACCATGACGCTAAAGAGCTCGGCAGTAGGCTACTACCTCCTGTCCCATAAAGTCGTCGCTAGGGGTTAATGTGTTAAGTAGTTTTGGGGGGAAATGTTTCAGTTATCCATATTTATCAAAAACATAAATAATTAATTGTCATAAAGACTATATTTTAAAATAGTGCATACTGTGTATGAAAATATAGAATGTCATACATAACAGACTGTTGGGCTGTTTACAGAAGCAGAAAACATGTTTGCATAGATCTCTAATAAGCAAAGGGATGTAACTCCCACATAATTAGCAAGATCAAAAGCAGCACAAATGATGATGTTAATTTTTTCCCATAAAATATCTTGGTGGAAAAATGTCCCACATTAAAAGAGATTTCTTATGCCCATCTTGTTTCTTGTGATTCCTGTTCTGATTCTGGACATGTATGGTTGAGACTGAAATCTCAGTAAAATAGAACGTACATGTCATTCATATTGCACAAAACGGTCTACCAGAAATGCATTTTTTATTCAATAAATTTTTAATTTGCCTGAAGTTAAAAACTGCCTCTTTGCTATCAGTAACTTAGGAATGCTTTGGATACTCTTTACTGGCTTATTGTTAGACATGTTCTTTGATAACCTAATTTGGATTTTTAAATTAGACATGTAAATTCTTAACATTCTGTCTTTCAGAAGTCTGGAAAAAATGTTGAGAAGAAAGATGACAAGAAAGCTTCAGAGAGTAAGAAGAATCAGAAAACCAGCAAGGTATCTGACATATAGCATTTCTTTCTTAAAATTTTGGTGGTGGGAGTTCTATCAAAATACCCAGATCTATTTATATTTAGCTTTTGAAAAATATGGAGTACTAAGAGCACATGGTAGCATTTCTGGGTGTCAGGAACACTCCTTATTGGGTCAAAGTGAAACCTGATACAGTGCATTTCTTAAGAGCAATATATGTTGTACAACAGCGCTCCATCCCACTGCAGGTCCAGGGTTGTAGAATTGTCCTGAAGCATCCTCACTAACTGTTTTAAGAGGCAACCTGTTTGCTGTGGGTTAGAGCCTTTATTGGGAGAGGAAAGGATCCTGGTAGTTGAGCAAAGGCTTTTCAATGGAATACACTACCTTAGCCTCTACTTCTTCTATATGGTTGGTCTGGAGGGCCCTGTCTTGACAGATTGGCTTTTCATGCAGAGCCCTTTGAGGTCTTAATTTACTCGCTCACTTTCTCTTTTTCCTTCTATCTCTCATGATACCACTGTTACTCCTACAGTTTACCCCTTTATTTTTCTTTTCTCCTACTCTCAGAAGACTTCCTTGAAAGCAGTGTCTTAATGGGTCAATTGTGAGGAAATTTTATCAACTGAGTACAGTAGTCCCCCTCTTGAACGGCCCCCCTGACCAGCGGCCACCCGCTCCTTACGGCCAGAATCCGTTGGCACCGACGAGTTTGTGTTCAAAAGTACCCCTCGCGAAAGGCCACCCGCCTAACGCGACCAGCGGCCAGCATATTAGTGCAAAATTATAAAATTTACCCCTCACAAGCGGCCGCATTTTATTTGAATATGTATCCAGAACCAGTATTGTATTCATGACGTATGTTAAGTAATCCGATTTCTGTTTGCCGATGTCAGGTTTTCGTTACTGAAAGAAGTGTTGAGTAAAGTACATTTACCACTAAGGTTAATATTATATCATTTACGCCTCACGAGAAGCCAAATTTATTCCATAAAAACCGAGAAAGACTTAAATTTTAATCCATACAAAAGGGTACGTACATATTATCCAATTAGCCTTACTGCTGTGTTATCATAAGATGTCCGGTTTAGTCACTCTGATAATTGTTAAGAATACAGTAGTAACAGCTGAGAAGTGGCAGTATCGATGTACAATACCCAAGTCAGCAGGAAAATGGTTTAATAGCCTTTATGGCTTCCCTTTGTAAGATATTGAGCTTGTTCACTTTGGTAATCAGTGGCTATTACTGCTGACAATAATTGTCAAAATTACGAATCCTTGCGGCCGCGAGGTCAAATCTGCGTGATGTTAATGGTACATATCGAAGCCGTTTTGGCTTCTCTCACTTAGTGTAAAGAAATGTATAAATGCAATAGGGTACCAGACTGCGACTAACGAATCACGTGACAAGATCACTTCCTTTGAAAACACGGCAATTTGTTTAGATGCATACAAAATTGTTTTATCAGTATTGTAGTTCGCAACATGAATAACATACTGCAAAAAGATCAATATGTCATCGAGAAAAAAAAAAAATTCTCAGTTTAGAGGAGAACGTGAAAGTTATTCAACGGGGGGGGGGGGATGTCGCAGAAAAATAACGTCAGGAAGACTCAGATAAACAATATCGTAAAAGATAATGAAACAATTCTGCAGAAGTGGAAAGGTGAAATGGACGGAGAAAGGAAGATTGTTTGAGCCAGGAGACGTTTGTATGCTGATTTGAAAGACAAGAAAAAGCAAAAATTTTGTCAGTTGAATTGGAATATGACGACTTTATCGCAAGTAACGGATGGTTGCACAGATTTCAAGTGCGACACAATATCAAGAGTTTTGTCATTAGTGGCGAATCAGCTGATGTTAATAATGAAGTTGTCGAAGATTGGAACAAAAGACTAAACGAAATATGCAGGGGATATGACAGCAAGGATATTTTTAATGTGACGAGACTGTTTTTTTTTTTTTTTTTTTAGAGTGATACCAACAAAGTGACAGATGATGTGAACTGTAACATAATTATAAAGACAGTTTTAAAACTATCAATGGTTATTCATAGCATTCTTTTGCAAATGATGACAAAGTTTGTTTTACATTTATTTCACATCATTCATGTGATTTTTTAATTAAAATATTAAATATTTAAAATTAAATGCACTTGTGACTTTTTTCATATGTATTTACTATTCACATTTGTCATCCCCCTCTAGAAAGGCCACCCGCATTATAAGGCCACTTTCCTGGTGCATTAGGGGTGGCCTTATAAGAGGGGGACTACTGTATGTCTTAGGGATCAATATGGAGGTGATTTTGCCTTCTCAGTATACCACCTGCATATCCTGACACTTGAAAAGTGTCCCCTTGTTTGACTCCATAGCGGGTGGGCAAGCACAGGTGATGAGACAACTGAAAAACAAAATATAGAAATCAAACCAAATAAGTCAACTCAGGAGACGTGAAACCTTATCAGACTCATCCAATCCAAAGATGAAATCAAACCACTTGCTGCATTATCACCATTTGTAGTCATAAAGATTATACATGGATTACTTGGCAAACCCAAAAGTGTAAGAAAACTAAAATCAGGTGGTTACCTGTGGCATGTGATTGGAAAGTGCATACTGAGAGTATATAAAAATAATTAAGATGTTTCATGATATTCTAGTAACCTGTTTTGCCCACACATCATTAAATACATCCAAAGGCATCATTCATTGTCATGACATGGCTGGAGTCAGCAACACAGCAATAATTGAAGGGAGGGGAAAAAAATGTGAATTTTCCTCCACAACTTGACGCCCAAAACAATTACATAATTGAGTCATAAGTGAACTGATCATGAGTTACATTTATCGAGTTCTAACCAGAATATTACGAGGTTGCAGTATGGACCATTTGGGTGTAAGGAAGCCATTAGACAATGCTGAGAAGCCCTGAGAAGATTTAATAATCTTCCTACACCAGAAAATATAAGTACTGTATTTTCTGGGCTAAAGCTCACCACACCATTAAAGAAAGTAAAAGAGAATCATGGAAAAAATGTTTCTACTTTAAACTCTTGTTCCTTTATAAAGAAAGTATGAGACACAATCCGCATAATAAATGGAAAGGGAGAACAGAATTCTTTCCAACATATGAAATTAAACAATAATAATTTCGATTCCAAACATGACATAACAAATATACTTCCTGATAGTTTCTCTAAAAATTCCTCATTGTCTAATTATTCACCAGCCTTCCAAAGATAAATAATCAAAAAGAAAAAAACATGGTTAAAATTCACATCCAATAACTCATAGTTATAATCATCTGTTTTCACTATTGGAGCTTATGGAGGCTTGGAACATGTCCTATGATACATCCACTGGGCCTGATGAAACACCAACCAGAACCATCATTAATAGCTCATTAACGATCACCTGGTTAGACTGGAAACATTTATTCGCGATGCTTTTATCAAGAAGGGACATTTAGTAGCGGCTATCTTTGACTTAGAAAAGGCATATGATACAACATGGAAGCATGGAATAATGAATGACCTGCATGATCTGGATCTAATAGGCTGTCTGCCCTCTTTCATATTGGACTTTCTCTCAGACTGGGAATTCAAGGTACGATTGAGTTCCACCCTCTCTGATGTGTACGAGCAAGAGATGGGTGTGCCACAGGGCAGCATTTTATCAGTAACGCTTTTCAACATAAAAATTAATAGCATTACCAAGTGTTTGGCTCCTGGTGAGAATTGCTCAATATACGTTGATGATTTTCTAATATGTTATCAATCAAAGCACATGCATACAATTGATAGACAACTACAACAGAATATAAACAAAATTCCAAATTGGGTCAATGCTAACGGTTTCAGAGTCTCAAAATCAAAAACAGTATGGATGCATTTCTGTCAGTTACGAAGACATCATGATGAACCTAAACTCACGCTGGACAGAACACAATTATATTAGTTGTTATATAAACATAGTATTTACATAATATCAAATAAAAATCAAACCCTCTGAACCCTGCTTTTTTGTCTGTATTTCAACCCAAATACAAAACATACCAAAATAAACCAAATGCCATACCTTCCTTTGACATCAAAATATCATCCAGCCTTGACATATAAAAATTAAGCTTTCTAAAATCCTCCAGATGTCCATCTGAAACACATAAGTACTTTTTAGACTACACGATGGAAAAAAAATCTAAGACAGACCCTTCCATATTCCACAGCTCTTATCAGGAACTCCTCACCTAATTTAATAACTGCAAAAGAATTTACACTGATGGATCAAAGGATGAGGAAAAGGCTGCTGTAACCTTTAGTGGAAAACACACAACAAAAGTTCTCTTGCCAAATGGCACATACATTTTTTCAGCTGAAATCAGAGCAATAGACCTTGATCTGCATTATATCAAAAGAAAACATATTTTAAACTGCAAAACTGCATCATTTTCTTCAACTCACTGTCAGGACTTCAGTCACTACACAACAGAAATTTGCAAAACCCATTACTAACCAGTATTCTCATCAAACATTCCGAGCTGTGTACGTCACATAATATAAGATACTGTTAGTTGCCCAGCCATACTGGTATTAAAGTTAATAGCAGATTGCGCTGCTAAAATGGCTCTCTCTCTAGAACCATCTGATTTTAAAATACCATACACTGATTTTAAACATAGTATCAAAAAGTCTTTACATCTAACGTGGCATGCATCATGGAATGATGCAATGAATAACAAACTCCATGCAATCAAGCCAATTCTAGGAGACTGGACTCCTTCCTAGAGAACCAACTGTAGGAAGACATTACAAGAATTAGAATTGGTCATACTTGTATAACCACTCCTATATGTTAAAAGGCGAAAATCTATAAGAGTGCATTTCTTGCAATGAGCCAATCACTGTTAAGCACTTTACAGTAGATTGTTTCATCCTCTAACCTGCGCCCGATCGTCACTACAATGTTTATCACATGAAGGAACTTTTTGATACAATAAACGTCTCTTGCATTTTAAAATTCCTGAAGGAAGTGAACATTTATGCTAAGTTATAACTTATGCTATCACTTTGAGTGTTTTTATGTAATGTATGTACCATCATTCATACTAAGTATCTTCTCATCGAAATATTTATTGACTCACATCATTTACATTCCCCGTTGATCAGGTAGCTTTATATACTACCCTTACCATCCAATCATTTTTCTTTTAACTGTTTGATTTTATTATCGTTGGTAGATAATAAACCTTAAACTGTTGATAATCTTACGTATAACCTTTTCTATGGGACTAAATAGCCTTACAGTGCTGGTGTGCTGTAAACCTACAATTAATCAATCAACAGCACTCCAGATTGCATCTAAAAGGGTTGCATTTGCAAGTAAAGATTTAGAATTGGCAGTTGAAAATTGTCAGCTGATGACCTTCAGAATCAAAATGTGGCAACCAGAAAATGACGTCACTTTCATAATTACAGTTATATTTCATGTTTTACACTATTATTAATAGTATTACTGTTTGGTAGATCCAGTTTAATTTACCTCATAATCCATTTTGAATTGAGAGACTGCTGATTTTCAGTATTAAGTATATGTGACTTGTCAGGCAAGTAAGGCTGCAGTGTTTACACTTGTAAATGACTCAGTTTTGTTTACTGCTTGTAAACATTTACAGAATAAGTAATTTTAAATGAACATGTTTGTGGCTGCCAATGATGCAGAAACTCCCCGTTCCAATAGTATATTTCCACATCTCTGTCTTAGAGGACGGGGCCCCCAAGTGGCCAAGTGGTCTAAAGCGCACACTGTTACGGATCACTGCCATCTCATTTCTGTCTGTGTGGGTCGAGTCTCGGGTTCGGCAAATGTGGGTATGTGAGAAAGCTTGCCTGTAGCTTCTTGTGGGTCACTGGTTCTTTCTGGGGTTTTCCCGGTTCTTCCTTCACCATTTGTACTGGCCGCCATGTATAGCCTATCTTTTGCTGAAAATGGCGTTAAATCCTACAACAACAACAACAACAACAGCCTTATTAGAGGACTGATTGAAGTATGATTTCACATCAGATATGAGATTTCGTACAAGAAAGCAAAAGTCGACAAGAATTGGTTATATCACACATTATACATGAAGTTAATATGCTGATAATATTGATAAAATATTTTTAAACTACATTACCTTTGAAAAACATGTTTGCTAACAGAAATTTTGATTACTAACATTTTATTTTAAAGTTTCTAATCCATTGCGCATTTCTCTTTTAATCATTGTACATATTACAAGAGAATCCTATGCACATGTTCAAGCAGTGTACAGTGGAACCTGTCTTGAAAGACCACCCCTTCTGCCAAAACATAATGGTCTCTCATGACAGGTGGTCTCTCATAACAGGTTATAACACTATATAATCTCTAAATCTGTACATGGAGAACCTGGTCTCTCAAGACAGGCGGTCTCTCATAGCAGTGGTCTCTCAAGACAGGTTTTACTGTATCTGGTTACATTATTGAATTTTCATCATGTACATAAACATAGTAGTTGAAAACAAGGGTGATTTCCAAAAAGTTAATTTCTGTACTACATGCTTTTACTAAATTTTGTAGACGGCTTGGATTTGAGAGAAGGCAGACACTAAGACACTATTGATTTAAGGTCAGAGGTACTCCAAGCAGGAAAATAGTTTCCACAAAGTAACTTGAGTCCTATACTACTGAATGTGACCGGACTCTGTGGATGGTTTGCATTTAAGAAAGAAAGACACTATATTTTGGCTTCAGTAGGGTCACCAAGACTGAAAGAAGAAAAATGGTTTCCACTAATTAACGTGAGTTCTATGTCTTGTCTGGACCAACTATTGTGGATTTGTTAAAACGTAGAGGGTACGAGCTGATTTTGGATTCAAAAGGTTGAGTATCTGATCAATAAATGTGGGTGGGGTTACTTAAAAGAAGCTATATTCACTTAATGGCATGCATATAATGTACTATTTATGTACTGTGTTGAATGGCTCTATTCCCAGTTCACATGGGTCACTTTCTGATTCAACAATTTTAAATAACCATTAACAGTGTTTGAATATTCTAAATGACAAAGGTTAAATATTTAAAGTTTAAATCAGAGATGCTTTGATTCCTTCATATTGTATTATTGTGTATTCATCTCTTTGGTTTGCACACTTGTCATTGCAGTATTTTATGTGGTAATTTCAGTTGTCTGGAGAGATAATTTTTGGAACAGATTGAGGATAATACTTCTTTGGTTCAATCAATAATTGGATTATCATCATTTAAATATTTGATCTTTTACTGTTTAAATAATTTATCCACAGGAAAAGAAGTCACACAACAAGACAGTGGAGCATTTGAAAAGGATCTGCAAGGCAAGTGGCATTTTCTTGCGAGGCAAGAAGAGTCTTAAAGATTGTACAACGGAGAAGGAGATGATAGAAAGAATGAAAGAAATCCTCAGAGAGGCAGGAATGGAGGGTATGTTTTAAAACTTGCAAAGATACAGATCTTTGATAAATATTTGTCCAGTAGAAACATTTTCTTATTTGGCTGTATCAGACATGTTATGCAGTGTACTGATGGAATTGACTCTTTTATTAACATATTGGTTACTTGAATTTCGCTCAAGGAAGTACATGTAACCACCTGTTATGAGGTATTATGAGAAACGATACATAATTAAAACTTACAATTTTTATAAAATTTTAGTTCATTATGGTGTATGTGTGTGTGTGTGTGTGTGTGTGTATATATATCATATATATATTGATTGTTTAAAATATTTTTCTAAAAATTTGACAATTCCATGCCATTAAAGGGAGGTAACTTACCATACACAGAAATCAAATTTAATAACGCTGGTTCTCCATTACAGTTTAACACTTTGCATAAGGTTTAATATTTAAAAACTAAAGAATTTCCCATTTATTTCTCACTAGTTATCCTGGTTATTTAAACCATACCTTGTACGTCTTAGATATTGTTGAAATAACTAAATTCCCTGTATTTTGGTGTATGATTGATGGGTGTAATTTGGGTTACAGAGTAAGCAGCTTGACCTTACTTCAGATGTGTACCTCACAAAAGACTTGGTCAGTTTAGCTTCCTGGACTTTAAAGGTATATAAGAAAAAGAAACTGAGCGGCAAGATTCTTTTCGATTCTAGCTGAAAATACATGTACAGTGCCATGTAGAGGTCTGACTCTTTCAGGAAACATTTGACCCTAATCCTTAGTTTGTTTTCCAGCGTAACAATCCTTTGATTGAGCCTCGAGTGTGGTATATTGGCCATTAACAACCCTTTAATTTAGCCTCGAGTATGGTACATTGGCCAGGAACAACCCTTTGATTGAGCCTCGAGTGTGGTACATTGGCCAGTAACAACCCCTTGATTGAGCCTCATGTGTAGTGCATTGGCCAGTAACAACCCTTTGATTGAGCCTCGAGTGTGGTACATTGGCCAGTAACAACCCTTTGATTGAGCCTCGAGTGTGGTACTTTGGCCAGAGTGTTTTTTGATCTTGTTACAGATTTGACAAGTGTTTAATAGCAACCTTTAATAAATTGTACAACTTTTATGATCAAAGTGTTACAAAGCCCAAGGTCAGTCTCTAAAAAAGCATCCACATATGACATTGAGGTCAAGGAAGGGGAGTCCGAAAATATTTCTGTTGGCTAGGCCTTGATGATTTACTAGATGACAGTGAAGAATTTCTGAACTTTTTCAAACAATAAGAATAAATTCATTGACCTTTTGAACCAGATGACATTAGGTAGTGACATTTGTAGAACCAGATGACATTAGGTAGTGACATTTGTAGGATACTGTGAAATAAAGCAAAATGTGGACTTAACTTCAGGTTTGTACATATTTAATACAATTTCCTTTTATTGGGTACCTGGGTAACTTTACTAAATTTTTTCAAAAATCTTGATAGCTTTAGTCCTACAAGTCATACAGTAATCAGATTTCTTTGGCTTTCAGTTTTATACAAAATTTTTATATGTAACGATCTTAAATCTATCGTCAAATATGACTGCCATTACTAAAAATAAAATGAAACTAAGACTGGCTCTTTTTAAACACCTTTCAACAGAATTGGGATAAAAAGCATCCTGTCATAAAAGGATTGCAAATTTATACCAAGATGCTAATCCACCAACAGATATGATTTCCATTATTAAAAATAGACAACGTTAAATGACTGCTCAGAAATTTACACAACAGAAATTGATTTTTTTTGGACACAAAGCATTCAGATACAGTGATAATGCTTTCAAATTGTACTTAATGTATGCCTTTTATGTATCAGTTGCAGCTGTCATTATAAAATGGACAGTTCCTTAACTGAATTCTTAATATAATTACTGAACAGAATTTGACCAAGTTTTACAAACAGCATTCTGGCATTAATGTTTATTTAAGTTTATACAATTCTCTGCTGGCATAGATGGCTGTTTTTATAAATAAATCGAAAAACTATTTCAAATTTTTTCTCTAAAACACTACTTAACAGATTTGTATGTGTTATGCATTGCCATTTGATATATTCAAAGCCAATACTCAAAAACCAGTTTTAAAAATATGTAGTTTTTATTTAATTATTTTAAGGGTGGGGCTGCTATCAAGTTTGCAGGGCTGGAAGAGATCCAGTGGACCATGATGGTTGACTAAATGCATAGCTGCCAACCCTCACGATTTTGGCGTAAATTTCATGACTTTTTCAGCAATTCACGGATTCATGCTGCATGCAAAAAATCATGAATTCCCCAATTCACAATTATTTTAAATCTTTAATAAAATAACCGATTTCCAATTAAGTGCTAGTTGTCGGCAGTTGCCAAAACGGTCCAGTACTGATAGTTGCAATATTAGTGGAACTATAGCTGATTGGTATGTTGGCCCGGTAGCAGGCATTTAGCGTATTTTAATCTATATGTATAAGTGTAATTTTACAAATGCTTTTGAGAGAAACTAGGGCCTAACCAGAATTTTGCTCTGCGCACGTGACGCAAACACTGATTTGAATTACCATTTGGCACCACATCTTGAAAGTGTCTTCACCAACAAGGAGAAAGAAATGTATTGCACAAAAAGTGAAGTTTAGTCTGGAATATACCAAAAATTGACTGTGCATTCAACCATCAAACACCAATATATATCATGCTTTTTGCACGCAATGTGTCACAAAGTTTAGCATGGTGGCAGAGACCATGTGAAGAAGCACATTGGTATCAAAAAGCACATAGAGGTTGGGAAAATTAAGAACTCACAGCACATTTCAGCTCTGGAATATTTTAAGCCATTGACAGAAGACCTGCAAGCTACCAATGCTGAAGCATTGTTTGTGAGTTTTCTTGTCGAACACAATCTACCTTTATCAGCTGGAGACCATGCTAAACATTTGTTCCAACAGATATTCCCCACTCGAAGATTGCTTCACAAATTCATGTAAAAAATCACTCATTTTTATCCCTATTTTCACTAATTGCAAGCCTGGAGGGTTGGCAGCTATGTAAATGACTGCCCCTTTTTAATGCTGGGAAAGGGATTCAATATACATAGCCTATGAAAGAAGCTATATGGCATCAACATTAATAGACATTTTTGTAGCTATGAGCTTTAAGCTTTTCTTTCCGCTTTACAGTTTTGATTGGTGTGTGAATTTGCATTACCAAACTGACCTACATCAACTACCCAGGTGAGCAATATTAGGTCCACTGGGTCTGCAAAACTTAGTACATAATATGCATATCATCAGAAAATATGCATATTGACCAATCATTTTACACTTTTGCATATTGACCAATCATTTTACACTTATGCATATTGACCAATCATTTTACACTTATGCATATTGACCAATCATTTTACACTTATGCATATTGACCAATCATTTTACACTTATGCATATTGACCAATTATTTTACACTTATGCATATTGACCAATCATTTTACACTTATGCATATTGACCAATCATTTTACACTTATGCATATTGACCAGTCATTTTACACACACTATTTTCAAAGAGTTACAGTATGTACCTTTGTTTAGTATAAACATACCTCTATCGCTTGGGGTAGAATGCATCAGAAGCACATTTATGTGAATTATTAGCCATTCCTTCTGTTATAATTTATTTCACAGTTTGTGTAAAATGATGTAAACTACAAGAATAGTCTGTAAAATTGCATTCAGAATTTTACTCATATTGACCTATAGCTCATGCCAAAATTCATCTTCTATGTAATTTTACCCGTATTGACACCTAGCTCATGCCAAAATTCATCTTTTTCTGTGTAATTTTACCCATATGGACATATAGCTCATGCAGAAGTTCATCTTCTTTTGTGTAATTTGCAGGCAAGCCAACCTTTGAGAAGGCCGAAGAACTTAGGCTGATGACTGAAGCAGCAGAACTTGATACTGGAAATATCTTATCTGAAAAATCAGGTAGATGAAACAAATCATTAAAAAATATACAGTTACAGTAAACCCCAATTTACATGTATATTGCATTCCTGAGAAACCTCACATATGTCGGATTTGTGTGACTCTAATCAGTCCATCATTGCGGAGTCAAATCTTCATCCTGGTTGAACACATACAAAAATGGTATTCTTACTTGGAAATTCATGCTGCACATTTGTGTGTGTCTATATATATATATATATATATATATATGCGAATGATGCACATTGCAGGGTGTATTTTTCAGCTTGGGTTTTAATATATGTAATATCAAGATGCAGATTTGTCGAATCTTAAATTAAATTAAATTTAAACTTAAATTGGGAGTTTACTGTACTGTATATCTGGTGAAATTCCTGTTTTCGAACTGTTTATGAATTGCTGTTTTGCAAAAGGCATGTTTTGATTCATGAAAGTTTGATATTATTCTTTTTCATTTCAGGACTTGTCATAAAAATTCCAAAACTTTTCAGCTTTCTTTGTGCAGTATCCAGAAATCAGATGACTGTCTTCAAATTACAATAGACCGATGATAATCTTTCACATTTCTTTGCTCTGAAAATCCTAAATTTTGTTGACTATGTGATTGACAGGAATTTGATTGCATGCCTTGTGACAAAATTATATTTAAACTGATGACATTGAATGTCGTACATACTCGCTTATGTGTCGAGTCCAAGGATGCCAGTCATTCTGTAACCTGCTTGTTTCATAACCTGCTCATGTTGTAATTGGTTGTTTTATAAATGTTGCTACTTATTGTTGTTGTTGTTTTTGTTGTGGGGTTTAACGCCATTTTTCAGCACACGATAGGCTATACATGGCGGCCAGTATTAATGGTGAAGGAAGAGCCCAGGAAAACCCCAGAAAGAACCACCGACCCACGAGAAGCTACTGGCATGCTTTCTCACATACCTACATTGGCTGAATCCGAGACTCAAACCCACGCAGACAGAGGTGAGATGGCAGTGATCCATAACGGTGAGCGCTTTAGACCACTCGGCCACTCGGGGCCCTGTGTTGCTACTTATAATTATGGTGTTTATGTGTTATGTTTGATATACAAGAATTAGAGGAATTACACCTTTTTGCATAAATATTAACCAAATGTTGAGAAGTTGGTCAGTACCAAATGTGATACAGTTGTCCAGCTCATTCGATGTTGATGCCTACTTGTTAAGAACCACAGTTCTGAAAAATACACCAAAAATTAAATTATCATATGTAAAAAATATGTATTTAGAGTTAAATAAAAAAAATTTTGTTACCTTTAGACATTTTAATAAAATCCAATTAAGGAAAATGACCCATTAAAAGATCTAATGTATTTTATTAATTAAAATATTCTTTGACAGGAGTTTTCATTCTGAACTATATTATAGGAGTTGCTTGTAATAAAAGTCAAAATAAAAATGAAAATTGAAACTTATTTCCTTTAATGATAAAATATTGCATTTTGAAACTGCAATTAAAAACATTAAAATTTGAAAACATTTTCCTTTTATTTTAAATCATTAAATTGATGTGAAAAAAATTATATTTTGAAACCAAAGAATAACAATATCAAAATAAGGATTGAGCAATATTATCATCTCTAGGAGCAAAACCTGTCAAGATCATTCACTTACAGAGATTTCGTCTTCATGCTTAACATCAAAGAAAGTTGACACCATCACTTTTTGTTCTGCCTGCCTCATGTACAGACCAGCATCATCCAGTAGGCTTGGCAATAATACTGAGCACAAAGAAGAATTAAATCACACTTTCACAACTGGACTTGTTTAATTCCAGAATTTGGGGATAAATGCAACTGATGTTAATGGAAAATACAACAGCATGTGTAGAAATACTGGGTATGAAACAGTTGGTTATGAAACACTGAGGTTACAAAATGACCTGCACCCATTGATATCTGATAGAGGTTGCTTCATTTGCATATAAAATAATTTCCTTCCATTAACATTAGTTTAATTTGCTACCTGCTTAGACCTATATCTGCTATCACATAATGGACTGGCAAATCTAGATCTATGCAGTTTGCTATGAGTAATCAGTAGAACAAATAGCATAGACCCTGATCTGCTAGTGCATTATATGATCAGGGTCTGTGTTTGCAATGGGACTGAACTTACAAGTGAGTATGTATGGTACATCTTTTTTTTTATAGGATATGTATTTGAAGATGTGTTGATAATACATAGCTGTTATTTGCTTTAGAGGATTTATTAAAAATGTCTTTAAGAAAAGTATCAGCCTAAGTCTGGGAGAAATAAGTGTATTTATGGTAAAAGCTGTTCTAGGTCATTGATTTGTTAATTGCTTGTCTTATGCGTTTTATATGATGACCTCAAGATTTTGTACAGGTGTGCTTATGAGCATGGGTGACAGGGTTATGAACCTCTAGTTACCATTTTTATTCCATTCTTCAGCCATTCTAGTTTGTCAAACTCAAGACCGAACTAAATGACAAACTTTAATGAACAAAACTTAGTAGAAGCATTTGTCTTTTTTTTCATAGATACCATCTCATTAAAAGCAAAGCTATATGACATAACCATTTTCTCTGCTCCTCCAAACAAATATTTGTTCACTCTTTTTGTTTGTGTTTTCAGTAGTCGGAAAACGGAAAGTTCAGAGTCTCTTTTCTAGAAGAGAAGCATCACCTTCTCCAGCAAAAAAGTCTGCATTCACCGGCTTCAGTCACCTGAAAGACCTTGTGGACAGTGATGCCTCCTCAGATGATTAGTCTGAGTTTGGATGGATTCTTGAATGTTGAGTTTTCAAGCAACATTGATTCATACATCTATGTAAAACCATGTATATTTGTTCTTGTTTGTAAATAATCTTTGCTAAATTTCGAATGCCATAGAATGACCTTGTTTTCCATCTGTCTGATTTTCTCCATCAGTTTGT
Source organism: Sinohyriopsis cumingii (assembly GCA_028554795.2). Lineage (NCBI taxonomy): Eukaryota > Metazoa > Mollusca > Bivalvia > Unionida > Unionidae > Sinohyriopsis > Sinohyriopsis cumingii. The sequence continues at coordinate 95,172,935 of CM068841.1, read as the reverse complement.
CCATCAGTTCAGATCTTCTAACAGCAATGCTCTGCAACCCTTACACATAATTGTATGGTAGTGGAATTGCTTATTACATGTAGAAGTGCCTTGTGCATTTTAAAGGTTTCAACTTTTCAGGACCAGTTTTGATAGAGTTACTACCTTTTTTCCATCAATCTCCAGTACACCAGATTCCACATAATTTCATTTCCTCACATGGTATGTTGCTTGTATTCAGCACAGATAAGCATCTCTAACCTAACTGGATGCCATTTGGTAGGTGAGTTGTTTATTATATATAGATGTACCTTTGAAATGTTTTGTTATGCTAATGCTTTTTTTCTCTCATTAATATTACAGTTTAACTACAGCTGTACTTTATGAGCACTATACCTCACATTCTAATAAAACTCTTTGTACACATTGTTTCATTGCCCGTAGTGTATCTTTTAATGGTTTTGTCTTGTTGACTCATTTTGAATATAGGTATGGTCATTGACATTGAACATCATATCTTAACATGGGATGCAGCCTGTAATTGGCATAATTTATGAACTATTCAACAGATTCTGATGCAGTTTGGTATGGGCATTGTCTCATGTACTTGCCTTTGATGTGCATTGTTCCAAATATGTTCCTTTGACACACCTTGTATATGGTTAGACTCATTTAGAAGAGCTCTGGATCCATGATTGCTTGTCCTTCTGACTGGTTACTGATTTCATTTCTAATTGGCTTGTTATCTCAGATTAATGAGACCTTGAGTGAATTTGCTTTCAAGCATTCCATGTCATCATTTATAGCAATTATGGTTTCTGAATGCTATCTTCAGGTCTTTTTTCAACAGTATAATTTTACTAAGCTGCAACTATACATTGGTGAGACACTGAATGCCAAGTTGATTGCAGAGGGCATGGCCCTTTGCAGTGCACCCATCGCTACTAGCTGTAGCTTTTATTATTAGCTCTTTTGGTCATAGACCAGAGGAGCTTATGGGATGGTATATTGTCCATCATTCAATGTTTGGCTGTCCATTAGCACAAGTTTATTATCACTACTCCTGAACTATCTGGAGGATTGCCAGGAAACTTTTATTTTACACAGTCTAGTTTGGTCTAGATAAAAATGGTGCTGCTCACACATCCAGCAGGACTAATCTTAAAAATCTTGTTATCCAGAATTAATGATCATATCAAAATGGTGTTTTTTTGTTAAGACTTATGATGTTTTGTTGGTTCTAAATAAAAAATTCTGCCAGTCTGAAGTCCAGTATGGCCACCATGGCAGCCATCTTGACACTCTTATTGCAACTCTTCCTGAGCAGAATGTTATTTTGAAGTGGGCTTTTCACCAAAAGTCTTTTGATGTCCAGTTGGTTGTAAATGAACATGTTGCCGATCTGACATCAAATATGGCCACAACAAAGTAAGCATCCTGAAAATCTTGTTACTTCATTTGAATGGATGGTTGTATTAGCATGAGGTTTTCACAAAATGACTTCATTTGAATGGATGGTTGTATTAGCATGAGGTTTTCACAAAATGACTTCATTTGAATGGATGGTTGTGTTAGCATGAGGTTTTCACAAAATGACTTCATTTGAATGGATGGTTGTATTAGCATGAGGTTTACACAAAATGACTTCATTTGAATGGATGGTTGTATTAGCATGAGGTTTTCACAAATTGACTTCATTTGAATGGATGGTTGTATTAGCATGAGGTTTTCACAAATTGACTTCATTTGAATGGATGGTTGTATTAGCATGAGGTTTTCACAAAATGACTTCATTTGAATGGATGGTTGTATTAGCATGAGGTTTTCACAAAATAACTTCATTTGAATGGATGGTTATATTAGCATGAGGTTTTCACAAATTGACCTCATTTGAATGGATGGTTGTATTAGCATGAGGTTTTCACAAAATCACTTCATTCGAATGGATGGTTGTATTAGCATGGTCCTAAATGAAAATGGTTCTTTTCTGATATCCAGTTTGGCCACCACAGCAGCCATCTAGAAAATCTTTTTATAGCTGATGTCCAATATGTGGCCATTTTGATTTTTTTTTAGCTGCACCTCTTGAAGGGCAAGTCATTTTGACATAGATGTTGTCATGCGAAGTGTTCTTATAGTGAACTCATGGTCCTAAATGAAAACAACTAAACCATAATATGACCACCATGGTGGGTATATTAAAAAAATGTTATCTCTACTCCCAAATGGGTGGCTATATCAGCATGGTACTTTCATCAATAGTTGGCCCAAAATGAAAATGGTGCCATTTGTTCAACCAATATGGCTGTGTTGAAAATCTTCTTGTTACTACTTCCTCAGAATGGATGATAATTGTGACATGATGGTTTTTGACCAAAAGATGGCCCAGTCTTTCACACAGTGCAGCCCGCAGCGTGTAGGCAGTCCTTTTGAAAATATGCATTTTAATTAATATGCATATTTAGTGATAAGGAACTGTCCTTGCTCATGCGGCCTGTGACCTTAAGTATTTTATCTGTTTTAGCCTCCAGCTAAAACAGGTTGGATGTCCCTGTCCTAAATGAAAATTGTCCCAATCTGACATCCAGTATGTCCACCACAGCAGGCTAATTTGAAAATCTTGTTTTGATTGAAGAATATGAGGTGATTTCAACACTCTGCAGTTAAAATGAAGAAATGGTCTTATCTTGAATTCTGAAAATTGTTTTTGCCCAATAGAACATTAGCCTGTTCAAGAGAATCTTGTTGCATAGTGTGACTATCTTCGATATTAGCACCAAAATATAACAATCATACCTTTTGGGATTAATTTCCACCTTGGCAATGTGAAGTTTAAATAATATACATAAAAGACAAAGAATCCCATAGTTGCTGTCATATGTAATATCCAGGTCATTACTTTCTGTATTATTTAATAATTACCTTGTTTTGCAGAAAAAAGGGACTTCAAAATTCCTATTTGTTCTTTGGGTCAGAGTGGACAAAACATTAATTTCATTCATTATATTTCCTTCATTCTTGCTATATTATATATATATATATATATATTCTGTTATATATTATCTGTGAACATTTATAAATCATCTCATTTTTTGTACATGTCATATTAAGTGTTGATATTTTAAGCTTTGAATAAAGCTAAATATACAGCTCCACCTAGTTGAAAATGAAGTGAGTAACTAGATATAATAAATTTGCTAAAACTGCAGAATACTATTTTTGTGGTCTGTACTTGAGTTGGTGGATCTTTATAGTAATCACCTTGTCTGTTAATCTGTCAGTCCTTCCATTTGGTTTCTGCAAGATTACTTTTCTGAGAATTGTTGAATTTTTATTTAAAAAATTGATATGCAGGTTTATATTGATGAGATGTTGAAAGAGTTTGATCTTTATCATTTAGAGTAGTTATGCTCCATGATTGCCTTGTAACTTTTCTTTCACAGCTTAACCAGACCTGCCAACCCTCACGATTTTGGCACAAATTTTGGGACTCCCAATAGCGATTCACAGATTCAAGCCGCATGCCAAAATGTCATAAATTCCTGAATTCTCAATCTGCTTAAATCCGGAGTTAAGTGTTAGTCCAAATAGTAGCAGTGGTCACTGATGCCAATAAAGGTCCTGTATTGCCAGTGATGCCAATAAAGGTCTTGTTGGAGATTAGCAGCCGTGACAGTGAAAACGTATTTCATATTATGAAGAAAAATAAGTCAAACTTTAGTGCCTCCATAGATGCTGAAAATTTGCAACAATTTTAGTCACCAAGGTTAACCAGCAAGCAAGAAGCCTGAGCTGTTTTGAAAACAATTTACTATAGCCCAATTTAGGAAGTTCAAGTCTGCCACAGCATCATATCATGACAAATAATAGCGTGAAGTTTGTTTTTATCAGTAAATTTGCCGGCAAATAAATTTTTACATGTAATCAGTATAAATAATGTTTTATTTTTATTTTGGGATTTTTACATAATGCAGTACTGACCATCAAAGTGGATGACGCTAGTGTCATGGTATAATTTTTCACTAATTGTATTCAAAATTGACTAATTTTTATTCCTCTTTTCACTAATTGCAAGTCTGGAGGGTTGGCAGCTCTGCTGAACTTTCCAAGGGTTGATAGATTTGGACCAAATTTGGCATGCAGCTTTATACTGAAAAGACTTTGAAGGTTTTCCATTTCCAGTGTTCCAAGATGTCCTTTCCATTAGTTTTAACCTCCTGATCGCCCATCCTTCTGATTTCAGTTTACGTAGCATGACTTTACCAGTGATTTCAATCAAATTAGCTTTGGGTTTTATGAATGAAATCTTGAATGCGTTTAATCTCCACCATTCTAAAAATTTATTTTCAGGAGCTATGCCTTCAGGTGACCTCCTTTCCTTACTTTAACTTTACAAAAGGTTTATTTCAGTTGTACCAGATTTGATATGTAGCTTAATATTGAGGAGACCATAGCTGACATAAATCTCCAACATTCCACAGCATTTACAGGATGTATGCCCCGGATTGCATGCTCTCCTGACTTTGGTGACCACAGTGTTAATTTGCCAAGGATTGTTTGATTTCATTTTGGCATGCAGCTGGAAAAATATTGCATGCATTTGATTTCAACATTCCATATTATCATTTGGAAGGGAAATGGTTCCTTGTTGCGTTTCATCCTTGTTTTCTGCATCGTAACTTTATTAAGAAATGCTTAATTTCAAACCAGTTTATTATGCACATTTCTATTGATGACATCTTCATTGAATTGGATTTCCAGTACTCCACATTGTCATTTAGATGGGATTACCAGTACTCCACATTGTCATTTAGATGACTTAATGTCTCCTCATTGCCCATTCTTCTAACTTCCATTTATCAACACAAGTTTGCAACAAAAAAAAACATCTGAGAGGTGTGTATATTTGTCTTCATCTTTATTAGTTGTCTTTGTAAGTTGTACAAGCTCTTCTCCAAGTCATTATTTTATGCATCCAAGTCAGTTTTGAAGGGCAATAACTCTTTCAGCATTTCCTATTTTATTACAATAATATACATGAAATATTGGTAGTGATGCAGAATTCAGTGTCAGGATTATACTTGGATCATGTTCAAGTAAAACGTTTCAAATGAATTAAGATATTTTAATGCAAATAAAATTAAAGAGGGTTAAAAGTAGAAACACGCTGTACAAGGATGTCATTGATTGCAAAAACTTTAGGCCGGATGCACTCTTATGGATATTGTAGGAGACTACTAATAGAGGCAGGGGCTGTACTGGTTCAGTAGTTTGTGTGCTGAAGTTGCAGCTGAAAGGATATCGGTTTGAAGCCAATCATTAGTTGTTATTTATGTGTGTCTTTGGTGTGTGTATATATATATATATATATGCAGTAAAAAACAAAATTCCATGGTGGACTAGTTTTCAGCTTGTGTCCAGTTGCTTCTATTCAAACTGAGGGCATAATGTAATTTTGAAATAGAAAACCACCATTATGTCCTTGCTTGTTGGTGTATCTATCTTGCTATTAATTTTTTTCATTTTCTGCACAATGATGTTTGTTTTTTAGCACCTACAATTGCCTAACTTTACAGGTAAGTTCTTGGTCACCATGACTGAATTAATTTTGATGTTAAGACCTGGACCAAATTTTGGGGATTGCTTGCAGTTGGGGTAAGCAGACATGATTTTTCTCTATTTTAAAGTAGAATTCCGCTTTTCTCCTGACTTGAATCCGATTTTTGTTGATATAGTCTGTTTTTATTATCATCTCCAATCCGGTTTTTAAAAAACAGTCTTTTCTGTCCCATTCTGCAAGAACCCTTGTAACGTATTCATTCCATCTTTTAGTTAGCCCACGACTCTCGTAAGGAATAATCTGATTGGTCAAAATTTTAAATTCATCCAGTGAATCTTCATGTAATGGAAACTGATGGCTATGGAAAGAAGAAGCGTGCTTGCAGCAACAAAAATGGCGTCCCGAGTTCTTGAGAGAGACAATGACACAAGAAGTTTAGTTAAAGGTTCTAAAAAACATGGAAATGGGAATGGCTGGAGCGAAAAGTCAACGGAAATTTAGTTGGTCAGTTTATAAGAAAACTGAATGCTAGAGGACTGGCATTTTGTGATCTCTGCTCTGCGTCCATCGTGGTTGGAAGATTTGGGAATGGCACCCACAAAAGCTGCATACAGAAAAATTGAAGGCATCTGGAAAAAGTGCAGTTAATTACTATAAAAAGAAGGATTTCTTGCACGAGAGAACAGATGTAGCTCTCTGTCAGAATATGCGCACTGCATGTCGCCAATACAAGCACCAACTTGAAAGGAAAAAAGGACTCATTTAGAAGGAAAAGAAACAATTGCACATTGAGCCCAAAAAGGAAGGCTAAACAAATCTTTGCCAAAGTGGCAAAAAGAGCTCGAATATCAACAGGCTGTGTCCATTGGAGAAAAAGACAAATGAATATATGGGATTATTTGTATATAGTTGATGTACTTGGGTGTTTATTTTACAGATTTGTTATGAAAAGAGAGAAGTATACTATATTTGCTGCAAAAATTGAGAAATTATTGTGATTTAATTATGATGTGAACACTGACATGCACATGAAATAAATTAAGCACCAATAGTATTGGAGAACAAATTCATGTGACAATATTGAGAATTATTCAAGTCAAGTTGAAAATGTTTGGTAAGTTTGTTAATTTTTCAAATGATTATTTTGTTATATATATTATGATCATAAGTTGCACCAGGAGCAGTTTTTTATGAGTGTAAAATGCATTTTTGGCCAGGGACCCCTGATTGGGGTGCTGCCTCTCAAAACTCCACTGGGGGAGGACCCCCAAATACCCCTTCCGAATTTTCAGCTTTTTGGAGGAAATACCAAAATCATGTCTATGTAAGGAATAAAATTATGAGGAGGCTCAAAGGTCAAGGATACTGATTATAGGAAGAGAAATCGATCCTGAAAAATGATGTTAGTTTAACATCGCAGACCAGGATCAGAATATGTGGATGGCATGCCCTTTTGGTAAGGAAGCATTCTATTAATTTTGGGTCAGAGGTCAAGGTCAATGACTGAAAGAACCAAAATGGTTTCTGGACAATAATACTAGTTCCACATCATATAAGACGACCATACTGTGTGGAATGTTTGCTTTTGGATTCAGAAGTGTACCAGTCAAGGCAGTGTCACAGAAGAAATATAGTTTCTGTATAAAAAATTTCATTTCTCAATTATTTACCATCAGCAAACATTATGGATGACTTGTGTGTTGGGTAAGAGAAAAGCCAGTTGTGATTAAATCTTCAAAACCAGGGTCACTGTGATTGAAAGAAGACAAATATTTTTTGCATAATAAGTTTTGTTGTAGACCAAATGCCTTGACCAGAGTTTGTGGACTTTGCACTTTAGGTAGGGAAGATACCCATTCATATTTGGGTAAAATGGTCAAAGGTCAGGGTTATTGTGTCTCAAAGAAACACGGCCTTTACAAAGTAACATTTGTTCTATAAAAAATATGTTTTTCAACAAACATGTGGAGAGCTTGCACTTAGGGTAGTTAGAGAAACCTATAGAGTCTGGGGCCATAGTAAGTCTAATAAGAGAGTAATTTTCCCGCACAGTAAGTTTACTTCAAGACTGCATGCCATTAACAAGGTCCCAGGTCATTGAGAATTGTTGGTCAATAAAACCCAGATTTGGCCATGATTCACCTGTGCCTATTTAGATGACTATTAAACAGCCAATGTAGGGTTGCATCTAGGATGCACAATCTTAATAATCCACTCAAAATTGGGCCAGATCACAAAAAGTAAGTATTGTGCACATTTTTATATGAAGAGTACACTATTTTCTCTTTTTTGGGGATGTAAAAGTCCTGGTTGTCATTCTCAGCAGATATGTTGTCTTTGTGTAGTTGTGAATTACTCATTCAGAACCTCAACCCTTGACATACACATTGCCAGCTCACAAGCAGGCAATTCAGGTTTTGAAACTGCTATAAATGAAAATCTTAAAACTTCATGCATGACAGATATCAGCAAGAATCTATTATGCCACTTGCCTATTACTTTGTTAAGGAGAGTATTGCTTTAAAATATGGCTCACTGCTCGATTTTATCAACTTTCTTGCTGTTGATGTTGGAACATGAGACGACTGGAAGGAAATTGTAGATGAATTTCAGGTTCTTTTATTTTATTTACATGTTTTCAATGGAAACTTTGATGAAAAGGGTATCAATTACATGCAACCAAAAGATGGTCTTGCAAGTACTGAATGGTGTAGCTCTTGAGAAATCCCTTTGTTGCTAAAATTAGCACCAGTCATTGTGATTGACCAGTGAAGTTGTATTTGGTTGTGTGTCATTGTTACTTCGATGAAATGTTAAATGGTGGATAATACTTGTCTTTTTTTTTATAAACTGGTTTATTGACCTAAACACAACTGAATGCCCAGGATGTGTGTCTCTTTAAATTGAAAACTCCATCAAATGGTAAACAAGTTTAGGTCTATAATAATTAAAATTACAGAAAGATGTATTGTGAATGACATGAATGACAAATTATACATAAAGTAATATGGTAATTCTTTACACTTGAGAGTGCATTTGCAATCACATCCTTTCCATTTATGTCAATACTGTACTCCTGCAACAGACTCCACCTAAGCAATCTGATTTATATTTTCATTTTCTTAATGAAAGTTTGAGGGGGTTTTGATCACTGAATACAACAAATTGGAGAAGGAGCAGAACTAAAATACAAAGTACACTGGATGATCCACACCATTTTTGTCTTCTTGAAACATTACTACACCAACTCCTTCATCACTTACATCAACATTTTAAATTATTTATGGAAATTTGGAGCTGGAAGAACTGGTGCCTTTAATTTATCAAAAGCCTCCTGACATTCGTCAGACCAATGAAACTTGCACTTCTTAATGCATTTGTCTGTGGTTCAGCAATTATGGAAAAATTGGAGAAACATTTGGAATATCCATTCATACCCAAAAGTCACATTAGTTACTTTTTACTAACAGGCAGTGGGAATTCAGAGATAGCCATGACCTCAACTTTGCAGGTTTAACATGCCCATGCCCCATAGTATGTCTTAAAAATGTAACAAGCATGAAAAAAACTCACTTTTACCTAAATTATCACATTTGCATCACTGAGTTCATCAGAGAATTAAAAATTATTTCCAAGTGATCTTCACAGGTATCATTGTAGTTCATAACCTCAGTAATGTATGCATCACAATTTTCTAGACAATATATTATCATGTTCATTAAATGCTGGAACATTGATGGAGAAGATTTCATACCAAACGGCATCACTTTATGTTGACAAGGTCGATCTGAGTATCAAATGCCAAAATTTATTTTGCTCTTTCCTGAATCCTTGTAAAAGATCCAACTTGAATTTATTTTGCACTGGAAATGAGAATCTGTTTTGGTCACACTGCTGATTTTTCTATAGTTAATACACAAGTGTATTGTATTATCTGGTTTAGACACAATACTACTTAGTGAAATCCAGGTACTTTTACTTGGTTCTATAAAACCATTTTCTTTTCTTTGAAGATTCCTGCTTGAGAGGATTCATCCCATAAGGATGTTGTTTCACAAGTGTTGAATCTACAATCTTAACATCATGACATATTTTGTTTGTGTCAGAACTTCAGGAAATAAGTGCTCACGTTTACATAATAGCTGTTCTAAATCACTTTTTTCCTGTGGTTGTAGATGTGAAAGTCTCTGCTTCAGGTTGTTTAATATTTCTGAATTCTGAAGCTTGGTCAAACCAATGAAACCTCTGTCAGATTGCATTTAGTCGTTTACATCGTCTGTGGAGGAAAGCTACAGCTAAATCATTTGATTGAATAACTGGGATATCACTACCAAAATACACCTGTAACATATTTCAGAGTTAAAGGTAAACCTCAAAAGGCTTAAAAAAAAAAAAAAAAAAAAATTTATTTTGACCATAGAAACCTAAAAATAAACCTAAAAAAAACCCCTGAAGGTACCTTAAATTTTAAAAAAATTGGAAGAAATATAGGTAATGAACAGTTCTATCCTGACCCCACCAAAAATGCTTTCTTGCACACAGTAATACAACTTCTGCTCAGATTTTACAGCACAAGTGAATAATTTCTTGATAAACAAGATTATATAGCTCTCTACTTGACCTCAGGCACACAGTTAGGATTCTTAAAAAAAACAAAATTATATTATCTAATGGAGAATTTCAGTTCGATTAGTAAGGTCTGTTACCAAAATTATAACATGTAAATAATAGGAAGGCCCCGCATTTCTTGGGGAATTTCCAATGTTCTGGACTCTGGTTGAGATAATTATGTATACTAATCCATATCAATGCTTCGCGTGAAGTAGAAAATAAACTTTATTAGGGACAAGGTCAAGTCCAAAGTACGATTATCCACAGCATATAATAAATAAAAAGATAACAAACAAAGCAAATTAAATATACATAACACTTTTAATAACTTTGATGATCATCGAACAGTATATCCAAAACCTAGTTCAAAAGGATTAACACCTAATGATTCTTGAACTGATTAACAGGTGGCCGGACAAAATGGTAGCGGAGAAAATGGTACTTACAAAATGGTATGGACAAAATGTTAAGTGGACATAACGGTATAGGACAAATTGGTATGGATAAAATGGTACGGACACAATGGTTTGGGACAAAATGGTACTAGGATTAAATGGTGCAGACAAAATGGTACGACTACAATTTTATTAATACGAAATGTAAAAAAACAACAGACAAGTCTTTACTAAATAACATTAATAGGCTGCTTTGTGAACTGACCATGGATGATTTATAATAAATACCTATACAAACAATTTTAAAGTAAAAAAGCAATTCAAGAAAAACAAAGCGCAAACTATAAAGCTACATGACAAAAGACAAGTACAAAACCTCTGACTGCTATAAAATATTTTAAAAGAAAAAATAAACAAAAAAATGTCACACATCCAAGGCATACTCAAATAACATTTATCATATGAGGTCAAACTTTTTAACCATTGTTGCTGCGAGGTAGGTTATCGATGCATCTAGAATATTGGTTCCACAATTGAATTGCGAATCTTGGTGTACCTGTCTTCCTCTCCTTGGTCTTCCGATGAAGTTGTCCTCCATGTAATTACATATTACTTCAATTTCTCGGTATGCTGGATCTGCGGTAAGTATTTCGAAGACTTCTATGACGCTATATGTTGGAATAAATGCTAGAGCAAGAAGACAAATGACAAGAAGCGAGAAATGTCTTGTTGATCATTCGGTCCAGCCATTTGACAAATGCCTTCGTACATCTCGTGATAAGGTTGCTCGTTTTGGAAGTAGATGAGCGGCTGCAACTGCAACGCTCAGCAATTCATTGTGACCAATCGATCGTGTAGCTTCTTCGGTTGTTTATGCTTTCCTTTTCATGTTGGCACGAACTGTTTCAACTTCGACTTGCCCATGCGTTACCGTGTGATTATGAACTCCAACTTCAAGAACGATTACATTCGCTTGTGTATGAATTCGTGCCTTGCACGTTCTTCTTTCACAACGCCAGAGCCCCTTGCCATCACTGTCATCGGTGTTCTTGGTAAATAAATAACCTTGAAATACAAGCTTGCGAGTCCCTTTTTGAGAAGTAACATATTCTAACATGATGAATTTTTTTTACAAGTTTAAAAATTAAATAATCAAGACAATAAAGTCCTCTTAAAATGATAAGCAACTGATTTCAGTTTTAGATTCAAGCTACAAAAATTAAGGCACCACAGACGTTAGCGCGCAGTTCACTTTGATACTTTGATCGATAAACTCTATATGCCGTACAATACTGTTGTAACTCATACCGCAATTCAGTATATTCTACTCTAAACTGTCAGCTTTGTCTGATGCCAGATTGGCTATAATTTAGGTTCAACTCGCGCAGTTCGGAAAATGTTACTCGTACGACGGGACACCAACAATTAAGTGTATGTAAAAGAAAAACAGTCATTAAAATTGCATTGAATTACTATTTGGTATCGTTGCATTTTGTAGATTCGGCATAAGTTACTAGCAGTTGCACTTTATTTTTTAAAAATAAAATACAATGAACATTTCCGAAGTTACACGAATTTAATAAAAATCATTTGTATTGGTATCTTTTTCAGTTAGATTATGGATGCGTGAATATTTTAATATGTGTATAAAAATTTAATTTTATTATGATTTTAGGTAATTATTATTTTCATTAGCAATCGAAATTCTAATATATGTACCATCTTATCCCGTTTTGCCCTATACCATTTTGTCTGCAACATTTTAACCATACCGTTTTGTCTATACCATTTAATCCTAGTACCATTTTGTCCCATACCATTTTATCCGTACCATTTTGTCCACACCATTTTATCCATACCAATTTGTCCAATACCATTATGTCCACTTAACATTTTGTCCATACCATTTTGTCCGCTACCATTTTGTCCTAGCACCGATTAACAACCGCATCCAAATCTTTTCCGTTATGCAGCAATATGATTGAATCATATTTTTCAAAGTTTGATGATATTTTTCCAGAGCCCCATTGACTTTCAGAGTGACTGGCAGAAGATTTAAACCTAATTCAAACGTATTTTTTTAAGAGCTTATCGAGGCTTTTACTATGTTTTTTTAAAAAAATACTCCTCTAAGGAAGCGTCTCAGGAAATCTTGTGGAAGCACATATTGGTTTCCAGACTTAAGGGACCGACACAGCCTGATATTATTCTGCCTAATGGTTTGTCAAATGCAGGAATAAATTTCAGATGATCATGTGCTTTTACCATTGTTAAGTGTGACAGATCTACAGTGTTTAGAAACAGAACTTTAATTTTCGGCCATAAAAATTACTCAAGATATTGTGGTAAATCTTTTTGATTCATAATAGACTAGCCAAAGGAGTTTCATGACTAAAACAGTTTCCTGTCGGTAGGACTTGGGAACAACAATTTGATAGCTCTATGACTACTCATCAGCAGCGAGTATCACTGGTTGTGTCCATTTCCTTACAAATTAAAAACTGGGACCTGTGTAGCTTCATCTTCGCTTTTAATCCACTGAAACAAACGAGATATCTCGGGATCTTCTTCCTTTTCGACAGCGAGTGCTCATCTTTGGTCACCTTGATTAGAATAATAATAATAATGAGGACTTTGTATAGCGCCTAATCTTTAGAAGTTCTAAGCGCTGTACAACATTAGACAACACCTATAAGATAAAAAAAACATATATAATGATATGATTACAAAAACAAACACCATGAAATTAGAAAACATAAAAAACGTGCTGAGAATATTTAAGGTAGATTACATTATTAGGTCTTTAAGTTTGTTCTTGCAGTCAAAATAAGTGAGTTTTGAGAGCACTCTTGAATGTGATCACTGTGTCTTTGTGTCTAAGTTCAGTGGGCAATTCATTCCACGTTGCTGGGTCCTGGTATGCAAAAGAACGCTGTCCATATGACTTTATTTTCATAGTGGAAATAATGAGTATACGATTGTCAGAAGAGGAGCGAAAGTATCTTGCTGGTGTGTACACATGGGTGAGGTCGGATAGGTATGTTGGACTACAGTCTGTCAGTGAAACGTAGCACTGAGAACAAATTTTGTGTTTGATTCTGGCTCGAATGGATAGCCAGTGTAGGGTACAGAACAGCGAGGAGGTGTGCTCTCAACGTGGTACTCTAAGTATGATCCGATCAGCTCTGTTTTTAAGTTTCTGGAGTAGATATTGAGATGAACCAGACAGAATTGAGTTACAATAGTCCAGTCTTGAAAGTACTAATGAACACACAAGTGTTTTAGCGGCATCAGCTGAAAGATATTTGCGAATGGAGCTGATGCGTCTCAGCTCAAGATATGCAGCCTTGCATATGTTCATGACATGTTGGTGCAATGTGAGAGTACTGTCCAGAGTAACACCTATGTTCCGTACTGATTGTGTGAATTTAATGTTGGTGTTGCTGATATTTATTGTTTGAGGTAAAGGATGTGAATGAGAAAGTTGTTGTGTTGTGACCAGACTGGCCTCAGTTTTCTTATTCATCTGCAGCTTGTTACATGTCATCCATGATTTCACATCAGAAACGGACCTCTCTACACCTTGGATGGTAGCATCAACTTCAGTTGGGTGGCTAGATTTGTATATTTGGGTGTCATAAGCGTACAAATGGTGAGACACTGGATGATGATATATGACACTTGAGAGCGGCTGATTGTATAGAATGAAGAGAACAAGTCCAAGAACAGACCCCTATAAAACACCATAACATAGACCAACTGGGCTGGAGTGTATTCCATTTGCAAACACAATTTGTGTCCTGTTGACCAAGTAGGACTTGAACCACAGTAAGGCTGTATCATGAATGCCAAATACATGCTGGAAACGGTGAAGTAATATATCATGGTCTATTGTGTCGAATACTGCAGACAAATCAAGGAGGGTGAGGACTGTAATCTTTCCGCTATCCAAAGCAGAGAGAATGTCATTAACTACTTTTAGAAGAGTAGTTTCAGTACTGTGGCAAGGGCGATATGCAGATTGTACATTGCTAAAAAGACTGTTTGAATTCAGATGAGATACAAGCTGGGATAGAACAACCTTTTCTAAGATTTTTTATATGAATGGGAGAATAGCGAGCATGGGTAGTGAAAAGATGATCACTGATCAATATCTGTTGAATGATCAATATTAGGAGCAAAAGTGGCCGCTTCAAATGAATGGTCAATTCTTTTAACAGCTAAAAATGTAGTGCCTTGATGAAAATTACTTTCATGAGCTTTTTGTTTTTTTTGTCATTTCTCTGGTAACTGCACAAGCAGGATACAATCAGAGATGTCATTCTCAACAGAATCAATTTTTTTTGTATCTAAAGAATGCTTGCCAGTTACAAGCGGATTGACCACAACATTTTCCCTGGCAGGGTGATTGCTTTGTAATATACGAATACCCGCAAATAAAGATGTCACTGCTTTGACAGTTACTGGTCTTGAAAATAAATCTGATGCCAAAGAAACATTAACAAGGCCGTACTCTACTCCCTGTATAAAAAACATTTTCACTAGAAGAATTTTCAGTAGGAAAGTTCCTGAATAGCAAAAGACTTTTAGACGCTCTCATGTCCATTATTATTATTCTAATATGAATAGGCGTGGCAAGTCCTATCGACAAGAATGGTTCATATTTCTCCACCGCTTCGGTGGCCTAAGTGGTTAGAGCTTCCGCCTCGGATGCGAGAGGTCGCGGGGTCAAACCTAAGCATTAAGAGGTTAGTGGTAAGACTAGTCAGCCAAGTCAGGATACTGTGACTGGGTGGGACATGATGTCACATGCCCCTCAGTGCTAGACATCGCCATAAACTGCCACACTGCAGACATCGTAGCGATATGACTGAAAAATTGTTAATGCTACGTTAAAAATCAAAATCACTCACACACACACAGACACACACACACACAGACAGACAGACAGACAGACTTGCATCTTTTGATCGATACATGACCTTGACCATTTGTAAATATGAACATTTGGAATAGCTCTGTCTTTATTATGCTGCTTTTTTCAACCAGAAAGGACGTGCCCTTTCTTTTTAAACAAACGCACATAAAAGGATATATGGATTTCCAAACAGTCGTATAAAATGTTTGATTTTCAAAATTTGTGTAAATTTGAAAGTATTCTTGAGACATGGCTTTTTTAACAAACAAAAAAATCCTGCTGAAAGGAAGACATTGAAAAAAGAAACTTTGTGAGTTGAGGAATAATCATCATCTGTGCAAGGAGCATTTTCTGAAGTTTCCAACTTTTATTCATCTACATTGATCTTGACATCATTATGAATGCCATTCTTGAACTCTTCAACTAATATGTGCTGTTTAATGCTATCGTAATCCCCCCCCCCCCATCCCAAACATTAATAAACATGTTTGGAATGCTAATTGGAAATAAAATTCTCATTATTTGGACTATACTATTATTCTGCAACTCTTGTGAATTATTTGAAGGAGTTCTGGGCGACGCCATCTTGACAACATCATGATTCTTGGCGGACCAGTACATTTGCGGGTTTGAAATTTATATGGAACTTTTCATTCTTTTGTACTTTCATAGAACTTTGTCAGGATTGTTTTGGATTTGCTTTATTATACTGCAAGTTCATCTCACATTTTTATTGACAACTTTGATAATTACAGTATTTGTAAAGTTTTACAAAACTTGACGGTTTTACTTCTTTCTATTACTTACTTTATGACTATAGAGTCGTAGCATTGTGGAATTAAAATATTTTCAATGGAGAACGGAAATTCCAAAACAAAAACAATCTAAATTTTAAAGACAGTTTGGTAATATCTCTGAAATATTTTAAAGAAATTCATATCCAAGGCGAGCGCCCCGTTTCTGTTGCGACTATATAGTCTGAGCCAAGTTACATAAAGAAGCAAACCAAAGTTAGCAACAAAAACATTAAATTGAAATAAAGGCAGTAAATCTAATAACGAAAATACAATAATACATGTAGTTTATTATAGCATAAGCCTAATTAGACGTATAGAGGGCCTACTAGTAAAATTAGCACACGAATCGCCAATATTCAGTGATAGCACAAGGTGGTGTGTCGTTTGCACAGGAAATGTAATCAATATCTCATTTCTCTTGCATAGTTGATTGCTTGTAACAACTTACGGCTGACATGTCCATCAAGTAGTAAAATTACCTTCTTTTCTGGACAAGGCTTTGCAACCACAGCAAAGTAAGCAAGCCACTTCAGACAAACTGTTGTGTCAGTCCATCCACATTTTGAAGCTGCACCAATAGTACCTGGGGAGCATCTTTCGACAGAATTTGTGACATATTTTTTGTGGTAGAATTAGAAGAGGTGGAACATAGATTCCACTTGCACTGAAACAACATAATAGTAGCAGCTTTGCCACTCGTGATTGTGTCCACTTGTTTTTGTCCTTTCTTTCAACGTATCCGTTCAGGAGTATAAACTGCGGTTATCCCACTTTGGTCCATATTAAAGATTCCGTCTCTAACAATGGTTCTATCTTGCTTATTAAATTCAGGCTGTAGTTTTTGAAGAAAAAAAGTATAAACTTGTGGCTGATCGAATGCTGCCACGAGAGACATACTAGTGGCTTCGGGTTGGTGTATGGAAAGTTCAGAATGACGGTCAAGAAAACCGAATAACACTTTGCTCCAGGCATCTTCTTCACTCTGACAAAGGGGTTTTGCAATCCTCTCTTCTCTGCAATTTCATATACAGGATGTCTGATGTCAGATGAACTTGGTCCATAAAAAAATCTTAGCTGGAGATCTAGTGAATGAGCAACAAGTTCAGCTTCAAACTCTGCACTTAGGATTGTTTGAATTTGTCCCAAATTTAGTTTCCCAGGATTCCGAACTTGATCATTGAAATGTATCTACAAAGTTCTTCTTGATATTTTAATTTTTTCACACATAATGAAATGATATGTCTTGTGCAAGTGCTCCCAATGCTATTAGAAACAGTTCTTATCCATATCCACCTCTTTAATAAGTTCTCTTGTAGCCATGTCCCATCTATAAGCAAAATGGCTTAAATTAGAGTTAGCTACACCAGAAACGTTTGTCGTCTAAGAACAAGTTTTGTTTTTAAAAAGTAGGCTATGTTATAAAACATTGGCCAGCTAATTAAAAATAATAATTAAAGGTACACGCACCCGTGATGCATCTTGGGCAACATGGAATATGTGCGTCTTAAGACAAATACCCTACGACAATTATCCGCCATTTTTTCACTGTATTTAATAAAATTGTCTTTGTGTTTGATGGACATTTGCTAGTGAATTAAACCAATTTGAAATACAGAGCAACCTTGATTCCCTTAATAGTTAAACTCAAAAATCTGAAAGTAAAAAAAACACATTTATAAACTTTAAAAACTTAGAAAACTGACCGTTTGTGTCCGCTCGGCGTGATGTGTTGACGAGTTTAGTGGGTCAACACGTGTATCACCGCGCCCTTCTGTGGATGATAAATAAGTTTTACCTTATAAACTAACGGTTTGTTGTACATGAATAGGGGTGTGGCTTGTACAGCGGGTGAGTCTAATGCAATTTTCCCCTAAAATGGTTCAAGAAGACACGTGACAACTTGATAAGCATGTATTGTATTGACCATAGATTCAGTTTGCATACCCCTCAAGCATCAAAAGAATATTCTGTATCTAAAGAAAACACGAGGCATATTTAAAAACATGTAATATTTGTTTTAATAAATCTTCCAACAGCATAGCTAAATTTTAAGAAATCGTGAACGTTCTGTGCAGTCTTCAACTGAAAGTCAGAGAAGTGCATGCAATTAGATAGCTGACATTTTATGATGCACTATATGCAATTATTTACGGGGGGTGGGGGTGGGGGCATTCGTGATTTATGTCAAGAAGAATAACAAGACAAAAGAGAGTCAATATATATTGAATAACTCATAGACAGCAGATTTGTGGCATGCATGAATATTATAATGGATATCATACCTCGCTTAGCACCGCTTAACATGCCTTTACAGAAATCTGACTTGGATACAGCTGCTTTGTCACCAGTGCTCGATACTTTAAATTCTACCTTACAGGAAGCAGATGCAGGAAAATTCGATCAGGAGACGTACATGTCTGAAAACTTGAAATCATATAAGCATGGAGGCAAAATCTAAACTCACTTACAGTGGTGTTGAACTCGAGTTACTCAGGAGCACATTTAAACATTTTCATGTGATGTATCTTTCCTTCGTCTCAAGTTTGTTACAGATTTGCAGGCGGAGATGGCTGCAAGATTTCCAAAGAACAGCACATGGGTGGCAACAGCATTTGAGGTTCTTGGTCTACGTAACCTAACATTTCTATCGTCTGAAGAAAAAGAAATGTATGGTTATAACCAGATACAAATTTTCTGTGATTATTTTGGTCAGGAGAAGAAACAAAAGAACCTACCTGCCCTCCTTTGTGTGTTTGTGTGACCCAAAACTTGATTTGACTGAGTCGTCTCTTGCTAAAACTATTAACAGAAGATAATTCTATTCTAGAGACAAAATGTGTGAACTCTGGCAAATTGTACATAAATCTCATACAGACAGATATGCTAATCTTCTTCAATTAACATCACTGGCCAGGATAATACCATGTAGAACGGGGCCCCGAGTGGCCGAGTGGTCTAATGCGCTCTACGTTACGGATCACTGCCATCTCACCTCTGTCTGCGTAGGTTCGAGTCTCGGATTCGGCCAATGTGGATATGTGAGAAAGCTTGCCAGTAGCTTCTCGAGGGTCGGTGGTTCTTTCTGGGGTTTTCCCGGGTTCTTCCTCCACCATTAATACTGGCCGCCATGTATAGCCTATCGTGTGCTGAAAAATGGCGTTAAACCCAACAACAACCATGTAGAACGGTTGACTGTGAGAGTGGATTCAGCGATCAAAATAAAACAGAGATTGCAGGAAGACTCCGTCTAGAAGAAAAGGCTTTCTGCAGCCTTGTGATGATTTCTGTCGAAGGAACTTCTCTAAGAGATTTCGACTTCAAACAAGGCATCGGTAGAGTGGATGATAATGAAGTACATGAGAATATTCAGGAAATAGCGAATCAAGTTTGCAGAAGAATGCTGTTAGAATTGCAATCATTCAGGATGTAAATGTGTAGTTAAGATTTAACTGTTATATATATATATATATATATATATATATATATATATATATATATATATATATATATATATATATATATATATATATATATATATATATACCTTCCCCAATTCATTTAGAGTCCTTTACTGCTAACATTTTTTTCTTCTCATCTATAAAAGTAAATATGTTCTCCTGACTTTTCTTAGTATGAACTTGTAACCAATCAGAATTGAGCATAACGCACAACGGAATGCATTACTGTTTTTTCAAGATATACGAATGGCCAGAGTGACATGTTTTGCAGTCCATTCCTAGATTCTTTAATGGTTGGTTTGTATATACAAGACTGTTATTACTTAACACAAAACTGATTTCAGTTTAAAGTGTCATACTGTAAAAGTGCTAGCTATAACTTATTATTAATCCTGCAAGAATTGCTTCCCTTACTCTATGACTTTTTGTCCTTTTTGAGCCCGTATCCATCCGTCCAGCAGCTTCTGTCTCAGTCTTTAATTCAGCATTCACGATGCCTATTTTCATATCAAGGTTTCACCACGAGTCGTTGTTTTACATAGTTTTACCTGTTTCCTTATTTCTAATGCATACCAGCACATGTAATGATCAGTGGTCGCCTATCAAAGATGGGCGGTTTCCTCAGCCGTCGAATATAATCATGCACCATTATGCAGGGCTGCGAAAATAGAAATTGTGAAAATAATGAAAATTTTATACGAACATTTGTTGATCGCATGTTTTTGCGTACTCTCGCTGTTAGTCATTGGGGACTCCGTTATAATTCTCACCTACTTATCCGAAATTCATCTTTATTAAAAATGCCCTGTTTGGTATTATCACAGGGTTCGAAATAAAGTCACACGATTTCAGCTGACTGCAATGACTCCAAGATAGCCATGAAAACAAGGCTAGTTTTCATCACAGCAAATGATCTCCTCATTACTACAACATGGCTGAAAGGCAAATGCCTCATACATATTATTAGACACACATATATGCCATGAATAATTAAATGAAGACATTAAAATAAAAATGAACTTACATGATAAGCAATTAAATTACAGGGCGAGTCAGTTTTCATTAAATACATACATGTTTTCTTTAAAACATGTTTAATATGTGATCAGTATTCATACAACAATCAACAGGGATTGATGTCAATCAAAATAAAACAAAAGCCACATTTTTTGAATATTCTCTGATCACATTTACAAAAAAAAAAAGAAATTAAACATTATTTTCAGCCAGGAAAAATATAGCAATGTACCTAAAATCTAGATATAAAAACAAGACTAGTTTTCATCACTACAATAGATTATGTCGTCACTATAACGCTATAGCTGAACGGCAGATGCGCAAAAAGAATGTTTTCTCATGCGCTCGCGCACATGAAGTGTGCCAGTATGCCCACAGAATATGACTTTGAGCATCTATGTTGCCATCAACAAAAGCACCGGGTTGGAATGGATGGATGGAACTCGCCAAGGGTGATAGGCTATGGAAAGCCGTAGGTGATTGAGCACCCCGTAGAAACTTAGCTTACGGGTCCACGCCGGTTACAAGTTTACATCAGTAAGGAATGTACGGAAATCCCCGATGAACCTTGTTACGACTTCGACGATATTCGTGACAAATTAGTCCAAAAAATGATCTTTTCTTACAAAACAGTTGTATCTATCGTATCTCTCACAAATCAATGGCGACAAATGCAATTATATTTATGACCTTTTAATCACATCTTTGGCGCCTTATGTCAACAAGGTGCCAAGTGAATTGTGAAACAGACGAGGCCAAAATCAAACTTTCCGAAAAATGTAACGGTTTCTTATTTACTAGTTTATGTGAATGTGTTAAGAATATGTATTCCTTTCTAGGACTATAGACCATCCCATGATTTTCAGGAGCGCACTTTTTGTCTAAAATTAAGAGTAGAGATAGGAGGCTGTTTGGCGTCAATGGAAAATACATTACAGAGCCCCCTTGGTCACGTTTAGCGTCAAGACTTTTCAGATGACCCTGGGCACGTTTAGCGTCAAGGGGAATTTAACTTGGTGAAAATTAACATGGGTGCAAGTATAGAGCGACAAAAAATTTTGGGACTGTATAGTGACAAGAGTATGAGACTGTATAGCGACAAGGGAAATTTAACATGGGGAATATTGGGTCTATATAGTGACAAGGGAAAGTGGGGTTGTTGTATAGGGACAATAGGTATGGAACAGGTGAGGTGACGTCACGTTACTGGACATTGACAACAATGTCCACCAGGCGTTCTATAAAGTGAAATGTCCCGCTCCGCCAATCATTCTATCCAGTTCTATGTCCCGCCCCGCCAAGCATTGTTTTATTAGTATAGTTTATGACCTTGCTAGCCACCCGCTACCCGCCACTCGCTGAACTATCTAAACTTACTTACCCCGCCAAGCGTTATAGCCTATCACGGTGATATGGTGACATGGGAAATGGAGTAGGTGAGTTGACGTCACGGTACTAGACATTGGCAACAGTGTGGCAAGGAGCTGAGCTCAATTGAGCCAAACAGAAAACAGTGACAGGAGGTAGCGGGTAAGTTCAGCTAGGTCAGCGAGTAGCTGGTAAGTGCAGTGAGTAGCGGGTGGCGAGTAAGTACAGCAAGTGGTGGGTAAGTTTAGCTAGTTTATAAACTGTACTAATTTAGAATATTCTTGACCAAACGTGACGGAATATCTTCTGGCTCTGCTTGCCTGTACTGACTGAATAAATAACCGTATGCCTTGACTCATATTCAGGAGATTTTTTGTTGTAGGGTTTAACGCCATTTTTCAGCACACGATAGGCTATACATGACGGCCAGTATTAATGGTGTAGGAAAACCCCGGAAAGAACCACCGACCCACGAGAAGCTACTGGCTTTCTCACATACCCACATCAGCCGAATCCGAGACTCGAACCCACGCAGACAGAGGTGAGGTGGCATTGATCCGTAACGAAATGCGCTTTAGACCACTAGGGCCCCCATATTCAGATGACAATCCCAAGGAAGGAAAATCAAAACAGACTCCAAGATATACTATCCCCGCTCGGGAAGAAGAAAAAACGAACCACAAATATACTATCCACACACGGGAAGGGAAAAAACAAACATAATATCTGCTATTCACACAAACGCACGCGAACGCATGCAAACACAAAATATACTATCCACATATTGCACGCGAACTCATACAAGCACCAAATATACTATCCACACACGGGGAGAAGAAAAAACAAACCCGAATATACTATCCACACAACGTATGCGAACGCATATAAGCACACACACACACACACACACACACACACACAGAGTATCTACTATCAACGCAGAAGGGAAGAAAAAACCCAATACCTACTATCAACACAGAAGGGGAAGAAAATAAAACCAATATCTACTATCAACACAAAAGGGAAGAAACAAAAACCACATTATGTACTATTCACATAGTGTAGGGACAAGATCTTTTTTGTTCAGAAATATTTTCATGCGCTATTCCATTATCACACATCTTTGGATTTTGCAGAAATGTCAGAAAAGTTATCTTTGGAGCGAAACATACAATTGTACTTGTGAGAAATGGTAATGATAATGATGCTTTTTGGCGACCAGCAGCAGTAATAGAAGGTAAAGTAATATTATTCAAACTTGCACTGTGGATGCCAGTAATGACACCATCAATTGCTGAAGAAGAAAGATTAATTAGTTTTACGAATTCAGGCGGAAAATCATTGTTATCGTGGTTGACGGTAGTCACGGACACCATTCAGAGTAACATCGCCGGGTTATTGACGTGGAATATTGCATTGCAGCAGGGATTTTCTGTGCAGAGGAATATATATATCGCGCTACAAAATGATGAACGATTAGAACGTAGTCATATGATATTTGACAACCTTGCAGTTAGTGAAGTTTCTTTACGGATAAAAGGACATAAACCATCTGAAGATATAATTTTGAAAACAACTATATAGCGCGTGCATATTATCGATTAATGACATTTATGGGACGTGATCAAAATATAGATACGGGTTTGCAAAAATCACAGATAGAATCTGGAAGTCTTTATCCGATTTATTACTTTTCGTTGGAACAGTAGATTTATTTAAACAATCTGTTGTTGATATTCACTTTCGAGCTCGTGTAAACCCAGCTGGTGGTGTTAATTATAGAGCAATCGCTGTTATACTCAGAGATAAAGCAATCTTACTTGAAGGTGTTGGTGGACGAATGAGAGTTATTGATGCCCCCATAGAAAACATGTAATTAAATCGTTCACGATATTTATAACGTCTTATCATCACGTTAGTGTCAGTCTGACTCCTGGTCATATTAAAAAGCTTCAATCAAGTTCAGCAAAGAACTGTGGAATAAAATATCAATAAAGCGAGATCAGATCACAGGTGGTCAGAATAAACATTCATTGGCAGAACGTCAACTTAAACATTTTAGCGCCAAGCAATCAAAAACAGGCGTTAAACTCAATCTTTCTGCTGGTGCGGTTAAAGACTCGATTAAAACAGGCGGTATAGTTCAACTTCTTGCGGCTATACCAGCGCTATTAGCCGCTGGATCTCCAGCTGTAGCAAATGCAGCTGCACTTGGTGCTGTTAGAACTGCTGCTGGGATGGCATTAAAGAAAGCAACAAAAATTTAAAAAAGAGAAAGGGTCTAAGATTACTAGGAACCCCTTATCGATACCGACGCCGCCTGAGACTTCCAGGAACAATTCGTTAATCTTTCCAATGTCTAACTTTGATTTACATTAAAAAAATTAGATGTCTTTTTATGCGTGACCAATTACCAAATCAACAAAACAATAGTGAAATCGGTATCATTAATCTTCATAACAGTTCTGGTCCAGGTACTCATTGGGTTGCATACGCAATTCATCCAGGTATTTTTAATTATTTTGATTTGTATGGGTTGGCTCCACCAAAAGAATTTATAAGTTACGTGAAATCAATAAAAACTCCAGTCTGGTATTCATCATTACCAACACAGACTATGGCAGATCCGCCAGTATGCGGCGGTGAAGCTATTGCTATATTCGAAGCTATATCAAAATCAACATTACCACCTCATAAAGTCGTGCACGAATAAACAAATAGCCGTTAAGCGTTTTAAATAGATCTTAAAGTATAATGGTTAATATTTACGAAGATCTTCTATCGAAGACAAGACAAAAATATGATATCGATTTGTAAAATTACGCGACTAAAGATGAACTTGTCGATATTATGAACCTCTCTGGAGCTGACCTAGATGAAGTCATTTTTCAATATAAGTACTGTATTTTAAAGACGAGTAACATTAAATGGAATGATATAGTTCGTAGAGTTCTCAGCGCTGCTACGGATAATATTCCAATATTTACCAATGACGGAAAAATCAGAGATTTAAATATATCAATCGCAACTATTAGAAATGAAATTGCAAAACGCTTTGCTAATGGTTTACGATCCACTGGTGATATAATGACATGTGAACTCAGCATGAATGGAAATAAAATAGTTGTTTTAAGAGATCCAACATCTGATAAAGATGCCGCAACAAAAAATATGTAGACAATAAATATAATACAGTAGATACTAAATTAACCACGCTCTGAGTACTTAGTATTGTAACATTTATAATATCTACCACAATTTCACGTCGTTATCCACTGACTGCGTCAGGTGGATCTCCTTGATATATGCTAGTGATGTTAGATCAAAACGACAAGAAAACTTTTACGGTGGAACCCGAAGAAAAATTCGGTTTAATGTATTATTAGTGCCTTGAATTAGTAGCTAAATTTCCACCTAATTAAAATATAATAAGCCTTCCGATCAACGTTCAGAATTTTAGGTATAATCAAGCACGTGAATGGCAAACAAAACTAAAAAATATCACTGACGAGTATACTTTAAAAGTAAAAACACATCGTAGACGTGTTGTTGCTGTTGACATAATCGTTTATTCAGTCTCTGCTGTTATTGCTGTAACCGGCATGTTATTATCAACAATAACAATGATCGCATCAGCAGTTATAACAATTTGTGTTTCAACCGCAGCAATGATGGCTGGCCTTCTTAATATCATTTCAAAAAGAATATGTACGGGCACAAATGCAAAACTGCATGATTATATAGCAAAATTATACGCATCAACGCTAGCATATTCAAAATTATCCTTGTTAATATCAGCAAGTCTTAACGAGGGAAGCATGTCAGATTTTGAGTTCACGGAGATGATTAAAATCTACAAGGAAGTAATGACTTTGATAGAATCTATGCCTGATTTAGATAATCGGGATTTAAATAATAATGTCAACTCCGACGACTTACTGCAACAAATTGTAAACAATACAACTTCGTCAAAAACAACTATGATATCGGTAAGCTCAACTAATCCTCATTTTAGCAATAACTTTCCAACTGCAATTCCAGCAGCCAAAATAGCACTAGCACAATTACGAATATATAAATGTTGTATAAATATCATATCAAACTCATTCGGTTAATTACAGGCCAATAATTCATGTGTATTTGCAAATACAACTCTCTACAATGGCACTCCCGATTGGCAAGTTGTCGGCGTACCAACAGGTAAAGCAGATTGAACAATTCCAGCGCAAAAGCAAATCTATAAGTGAAAGAAAATCCAAAATAGCTATAACAGTTCATGAACCAACATTTTCAGCTGCGATTGAAATATAGTCACCCGATTACATTGTAGATATTTATCAATCTTCGATTAAATCAGTACTAGGATGGTCTGAAATCCCTCCAGAATATCAGGGACAACCAGAACCCAAAGTTAAATGAATTTCTCACGTACAACAAAATATTTATAAAATTTCCACAATATTGAACTTGGCATCCTTGGAAAGGATTTCTTAATAGACTATTTTTAAAAAAAATATTAAATCTGATCACTCTAAGTCATTTACAGATTTACGAACGTCGTTTTCTTCTCTATCTCAGTATTATAATGATGAAGTAAAACAACAGATCATTGAAGCAACACAGCATCTAAATCAACGTATGATCAAATCTCTAATGTGTTAATAAAATTATCGTTGAAACAGTACTTGCTAGTGTGATGAATATATTAGTGCCGGAGAACCATATGTTCGAATTCCTAAACAGATAACGTTAAAACAATTGTATTTTAATCATTCTAAAATAATCGAAGAAGAATTACCAAACTATGTTTAATGTAGATAAACTAAAAAAATCACTCAACGATCTTATTAATGAATATTTTCCTAAAATTCTTGAGTTATGGAAAAAATATTCCCACCAGCATCTCTTCACAAATACGACAGCGATCCGTACGGTGTCGGCATACATATTTCACCGGGAATTGTAAATATATCTTCAACGATCCTAGTCAATCTTGTATGTGATGCAATTGATGGCAGCTATGGAACAGATCTTGAAAACTCCAATCAGGCCCAGCAAGGATCTACATTTACACCTCAAGCACCTCCTTGATATTGGATCGTACAAGAACCGATCAATCTAGTTTATCTACGATGTCATACAAATTTATTGTCAAGAATACATTTCAAACTTACTGACCAGAGTGGATCCTTAATTGATTTATGCACAGAATCTCTGAATATAAATTTATATGTAAACTCTTAACGATTTTATAGGTATATTCAAATTATCAACAAACAAATGTACAAGCCAAGTCAAATCATTTATTTTATTTCTCTGGTAGAATAACGTCGGAGGATACTTAACCACAACAGTGACGGTCAATACTTTCAGTTTCAAAATCCTCTTTATTTTTTTCACTTTCACTTTCAAAATCCTCATTACTATTTTCATTTTCACGATCTTACATAAACCTGTTTAACTGCCTCACGCGCATGTTAATAATTTTGTTCGTTTCGTATTCGTGAGCTTATTCTGATCTAATTTTCTCGATCACGCTTGAGGGTGATAAGAATTATTTAATTTCCGTATCTTTCACAGTAGCCAAAAATTGGAGCATAGCTTGTTGGATGAGTTAAATAAAATTGTATTCTGCTGGTAGTGTATACCTATCTTAAAATTTAAGTGTTTTCATGATTCAAAATCACAAATAATTGTTTCTTGATCAAATTGAATTTGTATGCTGTCTTTATTTTTATTGCAGAAATAATATCATTAATATTTTCACAATTCATTGTATAATAAATATATATTTAAAATAAAAAATATTTACATATCTATTATATTAAGCTATATATACTTTGCATATTTGCATTGTATTAAGCTATTTATAGCGTAAAAAATAATCAGAACTTTAAGGCCGGCACAACACATAGATAATCTTAATTCTAATCCAGTCATGGCATTGTGCCATGATAATGGTTCAGTCATGATAATAGTTCAGTTATGATAATGGTTCAGTCATGACAAGGGTGTAGTCGGGAATACCACAAATGCCATGATAATGGTTCAGTCATGAAAATGGTTTAGTCAAAAATACCACATAGTGTCATGACAGTAGTACAGTTAGGAGTACCATTTAGTGTCACGGGAGCCCTTTCTACGGGAGAGTGTAAAATAGCAACCACCACGTGGTGACATGGTGGGGAGGGTGTATTTTTTCTGTTGAACTTTGAGCTTGGGGTGGACCCTGGTCTTTTAATAAAAAATTGCGAAATTTCATCACCGTTGAGAGTTGTCCGCCACGAGACTCGAACGCCGACCCTCGAGTATGAGAATCAGCCACGTTACCATTGCGCTTTTTCTAATCTTGCTCATATATGCTTCAGAAAATATTATAAAGTTACCTATGCTGGGTTGCTACAGATGATTATTCAGTACTGAGTAAAATTACAGCGTGGATTTATTTTCTCATCCTAAACACATCGTATATAATAATAGCACATTTCATTTCTGACTGACAAAGTCAAACTTGAAATGCAGCCAATTTACCGAGCGATCTAAAAGTAACTTGGCTGTATTATACATGTAATGGCGTGTGTAACCAATGCCTCTACCTTGATTTTTGTTGATAAGTACGAAACCGTAAAAATCCTTCTACTGGTTTGAAATATTATACAATTATGTTACTTCACTGATATTACATAGATAGTTAATTAATTACGATGACAAAAATATTAAGCTCAACGGAGAAAGAAAGCTATAAACTCATGTCCCTTCTTTGATGTCATTCGCAGTAACAAGCGAGGTAACTACTGAGTACACTGTTGGAAAGGGACAGAGTTATCTCTCCTGATAGAATCTCCAGATTGATAAATTGACCGTTCTATCATGATATTTTATGAACATTAAAATACCTACACACTTACGACTGGAGAAACTACACAAAACTAATAATATTATATCTAATTATGATATTTTCCAGACCTAATACAGAAGTTACAGAGTCAATAATGAATTATTCTAACAATGAATTTAATGACACACAAAAAAAATATTAATATAATATTAGTAGCAAAGCTACCAGTGAAAGCTTAGCTTGACAGATTTATCACACTTCAACAATAATTAAACGTTATCTTTTTTATATTTTTCGAAAAAGCAGATCTGGTAATATTATCTGCGACGTGCTTAGCCGAGCGCTGGCAAATATCAAAACATATGCCACCTGCATTCGTTGATTGAAATAAGATTACTTCACAAGTTTCTGTATCTACAGACTTAATAAGGCTTGCAATTTTTGCAGGTCTACCAGTATTTCCAAACTAGCTGTTTTGGCTTTGTGTAATGGCTCGCAAATTATCTAAAAAAATATTGAGTTTTTCTCCATCAAAACGCTCGTAGACAAATCTATGACTGGAAAAATGTTTATTCCCTTTAGTACTGATCATGAGATAAGCCGTATTAGTGTCATAAACGACTGGTTTTTTAGTCTACAGTGTTTGATGATACCATCACGGGATGCCTCGTAGTCCTTAATGATACGATGTCTCACAAATAATTTTTGTTTCATTTATATAAAATAATTTTTGTTTAAATGACTATTTGTCTAAATAATTATTTTATCGATCTAGTTAAATAATCTTTCACATTTCTTATACCTTTATCATTATTGTCGTTGTTATTTTTTTATCGTAACATCTTTTCAGGTCTTTGTATTTTTTACCACCACATTGCACACTCAATATACATACACACATACATACATACATACATACATACATACATACATACATACATACATACATACATACATACATACAATGATTCGATTTAAATCTATACTTGTCTTAATTATAATATGGAAGAATTAACAGAGATTAAAATAAAGCATTCTAAAATGAAATTTAATCTTGACAGTATATCCCCTGACTTACCGATGCAAGCTCTGGTTGATCCGACGTATAAAAGTTGGATAATACTATTCATGACGCCAAGAAAGAATTTAGTAAAGATGGTGCATCTCATGTGTGGTCAAGGTTTAAAATCATACGCAACACCGATGATGTATACGATGTTAGCAATGCTACAATGACCGACAAACAAGCAGCGACGATTATTAGTTATCTCGATAATCGAATATATTTTTTCAGAGTGAAGTGTATTGTATTAGCGGAAACAAACAATGATGCTTGGATTATCAGTGACAAATGTGACCCTGTCCTTCATAATGAAAAAATAGCCGTATTAAGTAAAAATTCCAAACCAGGAATCTTGACTGGCATTGACAAACCATATTATGAAAGAGCGTATCCTTCAACCGTGATTATTTATGATATTTATCCGATAAATGATATACTCAGCGTTAATCATCTAAAACCGATGAAAATATCAAAAATAAATTGTGTAGCCAAACAAGTAACGGAACATTTTACAAACGCTATAAGTGGAAACGGTTTAACGGATAAGAGGACGTAAAATAATAAACGAGTGGGGAGAAATAGTTAAAGATACCGGATCATCAGTTTAAAGATGTAGCTGAATTAGGAAAGAAATCACAATTCCCGATAACAGTAAGAACAACATCAGGAGAGATTTTATACGAACCAAAGTATAAAATCGAAAGGAGCTTCGATTGAAATTATTGATCATAATGCGCATGCATGGACTAATGCAGTAACAATATTTCCTTAAAATCGAGCTGTTAAATTTTACCAAGGAGATATATTTGATTTTATTAACGAAATAAGTAGGATCAGTTTGTACGGCCTAATGCATATATGTATCGTACATAATCTCTCAATGAAGAAATGAAAAATCTTACGTTGAAATATACCCATGTCAACGCTGAACAATTACTGAGTAATTGGTTTACCTTTCCGTCAGTTGCTGTTCATTTTGCTAGAGAGAAAAGTACGTGGAAACAAACACGATTGGATTTTCTTGAAAAAGAAACAACGCAGTTGTGTCGATAGACGGACACAGTGGATTATGGAATACTAAATACTATTATAAGGATTTTATTTCGGTTGTTATGGTTGCATGTTATCCCGGAAGTTTTCTTGGTATGGGAGAGTGTTCTTCGTATTTTGAGCGATTTGGGCATCCCACACACGAGATGACCAGAGTATCGATAAATGGACCATTACTGGAAATTGACCTGACTGGATTTGCTTGTATCGAGTCATTTAAGTTTGCTGAAAATCTTCATCCGATTTGTTATGTATGGTTTGGCAAACACTTTTCAGAAAAACAAATGTGGGCACCAACATTATTATTACGATATATGATTGATGTAAAACTACTATTACTATTAACAGTAAGTGAAGCAATTCTATCACATCGTCCGTAGAAAGAAGTTTGGTTCCTGCAACAAAAGAAATATTATGATGCTGAAAATCCTGATACGACTGATTGTGAGAATAAAATCGCAAAAGATCTTGTTCGAAAAAATAATCGGTAAATTAACCTAAGGAGGATCATATGATCATAAACGACATTGTACAAGATTAATTATATATGATGCTGAAAATTTTATAATTGATGATACAGAGAACAGAAATACGTTTATAAGTTGAAGCAATGTTAACTTATCAGACGGAACTAAATTAGGTACAATTGTGAGTTATATTGATGGTGAGTCACCGCAATATACTCACTTAAGATCTTCAATGCTTGTATACTTTTCGATAAATCTATTATCGATGATAAATATAGTTGCTGAGTTTGCTTTCAAAGCCGCTACGGATTCATTTTATATCAATAAAAAATTACAGGATTGCTAGAACAACTACATATCGGCACCTTTGTATCATGGGATGAATGGAGAATAAAACAAAAAAAATATACTCAATTATTCTGAATCTGCCGACGTTGAAATTAAGGATATTTATGACCCAAAAAATTAAAATATGGAAATTGTCGTCTGCACCATCTGTATATGATCCTGTAGCTAGACATAAAACAGTTTTATCTCAATGGGACTGGAGGTGGTGGTAAAACAACTCGTGTGATCGAATTGTTCTTGAACAGTTGTTCATAAATAGGTGTATTGACACCTACACACAGACTCGCAAGAGATTATGTGTGAGATTTGTAATTTTAACGTAGCTTTAATAATGTTTCAGTCATATCGCTACGACGTCTGCAGTGTGACAGTTTATAGGGATGTCTAGCACCAGGGCATCGTGCCGCAGACATGTAGCATGATGTCCCACCCAGTCACATTATCTTGACACCAGGCCAACCAGTCCTAACACTAACCTCTTAATGCTGAGCGCCAAGCGAGGCAGCTGTTAGTACCATTTTTGTAAGTCTTTGGTATGACTTTGCCGAAGATCGAACACAAGACCTCACGCATCCGAGGCGGACGCTCTAACCACTAGGCCACTGGAGCGGTCTACTAACAAGAGAAATGAGAGAAAGAAATATTGAATCATGCACTTATCATAAATTATTTCGATGGAAGGGAGATAAATGGACTCATGAACGAATGGGAGAGAAATATATTCCAAGGATAATTGTTTGGGATGAAATATGCACCGTTTCATTAGATACGTTAAAAGTATTTCTTGATTGGATATTGACAAAAAATACTGCTGTGATAATGTGCGGCAATCATGGTCAACCACCACCTTTTGTTGGATTGTCTCCACATAAATGGCTGACAAAGTTTGTAGATTATTGTGAAGAAATAACTGATGATCATAGATCACTTGATCCAGAATTAAGAGAGTTTAAGACATTAATCAGACTACAACTGAATAAATTTCAGTCTGAAATAATGCGTGAAATAATTTCAGAAACTCATATTAACAATTTTTGAAATTTATGGAGACCAAATGATTTGATGGTTGCAAGTAGAAAGATAATTCGTGATACACTTTAACAACCATTATTTTTGTTACATAAAGAAAATATTTCAAATCTACCTGTACCGTTGTATTATCGACCAGCAGACACGCGACAATAGAATATCGACGTTGATATACCAGGATCGTCAGATAAACAAAATCTTGTATTAAATGATATTGTTTTAGTTCCTGTAAGTGTTGCTGAGAGCGCTTTAAATATGGATAAAACTCTATGGACGCTAGGATACGCAATGACAATTCATTCATCACAAAGATTAACCATCTCTGATACAAATGTTTGGATCGTCGATGATCGTATCGAATGGTCAAACTTAGTTATCTCGAAAGTGTCAGTTGCTGAGAATTATCATAGATTGTACAGAAAATAATAATCAAACTGCAGGCAATGGCGATGATAGAGTAAGAAAACAATTAGTTATAAAACGTGTGACAAAAAAAAATAAATAAGCGCGACTTTCATGTCGATGCTGAATTTATCATGACATTGAAACAGCTACAGAATAATCATTGTGCGAGCTGTAACACATTAATGTTGCGCCAGTATTCAAATAATAATCCAAGACAATTCACCTTAGACAGATTTAATAGTAAATTTGGTCATACACGCAACTTTGTAATGCTGACCTGTTTTGAATGTAATCGACGTAGAGGTGCTAGTTTACAAAAGTGAATGCGATGGTAATTGTGTGTCTTCAGAAATTATTTGTAATTGATCGCGTACAAATCCACGTTGAGGAGCAGTTGAATCTAATCTGTAAATTGCGGGTCTACCCGTGGATCTTACTACGCTATAAATGTTATGTGCTGTAATACTCCAAACAGAACCAGACGCTCTTTTTTACCACCTTCAAGTGCACCAGGTTCATATAAATACCTGACAGGAGCATATCCTAATACTGGTTGCTTTAGAAAGTCATGTCGTATTGGTACATGTTCTTTTTGTAATTGCATTAACAGGTTTCATAGAAGTTGTTCGAGTAATTTTATTATTCAAGCTATCACACTTGGTAATCTTGCAACCCATTCGCGAGATCTCAGATCTTTCTGAATTATTGCCTTTGCATATTTATATCCAAATAACCGCTCAGCAAGTGTTCTATTAAACCGTTCAACAACTGCCTGATCACGATGAATTGCAGTATGTCTTCGTCTTATTTTGACATTGTGGTGCTTCATCAGAGATAATACTGCACCAAGAAATTCCTTACCAGGATCACCCTGTAATAGTTGTGGCCATCGGAAGAGTCCTCGTTGATAAATTCGTTCAAAAGCAGAAGAAACTTCAGTTGCTATTTTAGTTTATGACGGCTCTGCTTCCTTATATGTACTTGCAACATCAACGACAGTCAACGCGTATTTGTATGTTAATTGACGTCTTCCAGTTTTAAAAGTATAATGTGGTAAAAATAAAATATCTGCTTGATGAACTTCATTAGGAGTGCTGACATACAAATGTGAATGCTGAATTTGTTTAGGTGGTGGTAAATAAATTTGCATA
The DNA here is from genome assembly GCA_028554795.2 of Sinohyriopsis cumingii. Taxonomy (NCBI): domain Eukaryota; kingdom Metazoa; phylum Mollusca; class Bivalvia; order Unionida; family Unionidae; genus Sinohyriopsis; species Sinohyriopsis cumingii. The sequence continues at coordinate 95,138,481 of CM068841.1, read as the reverse complement.
TTGCCTGTTATGCTAACCATTGTGCAGCAACAGAACGTGTAATATTTGCTGCATCAGCGAGTTTACTTATCGCTGCTCTATCTTTCCAATATCCCCTTGGGATATAATAAATCGATTCCATTATTTCAATAATCGGTTGATTAATTACCGGCTCCGAATAATAACTTACCTTTCATCGCAAATCTTACCAACCAATTATCTAATGATTCTCTAATAGATTTATTTTTATGCAATTTAGCGAGTGAATCAGCTTCACATCTGAAATAGGTCGTTGTTGCAGATCCTGATTTTTATAAGCCACATCATGAACAAGACATGCTTTATCAATAGCATTTATTGGATACTCCCATGTCTTGGCTGATCTCGCTCGTCAACTCGGATATCAAGTAGGATTCCAGGATGACAATAATTATATCCTGGAAGATGTTTTCTCCTGGGTATTTAGCCCATGGAGTTATAGGTAATTCTCCCAGTGAAGCGGCGATATCTCCACCAATCACTTTGTGTCCTGAACAGCAGGGAGATACATTTATATTTTTTGTACCAAATTTCACACATTTACCTGTAAGTGCACGCTTTTTATTTTTTGTTATTATTACTGTTATCCACTTGTGAGGGTGGATGCTCTGCATCGAACGCAATATAAATTCATATTATATATTATATTTGTACAACATGGATGTCATTGATTTCTCATCTACACGAAAACAAGAGCCATTCAAGCATCATCCAGCGCTACCAAATTCTATCAGAATGATAACAACAGGTCCTTCTGGGTCTGGTAAAATGCAATTATTGCTTAATTGGATAATGATATGGTTATGGTGGGATAAGTTATATTTGGTATCTACGTCAGTTGACGACCAAATGTGTTATGATGCACTTAAAGACTTTAATGGAAATGCAAAATCGTTAAACAAAGATTTTGACGATATTATTGAGTTTTATAACCGATATCGATGAAACGCCATCAGTAGATAAGCTTGACGGATTTATTAATAATAAAGTCGTTTATGATGACGTAATGCTGGACAAACACTCAAACGCAGCTAGAACATTTTCTCGAGGCAGAAACAAAAACACAGACGTGATTTATATTACTCAGCGATATACATGAATACCTAAAGTGATCAGAGATAACTGCAATATTTTAGTTGTTTTCAATGGAGTTGATACACATACTTAGAGAAGCATTCATTAAACCTGATGTAGTGGAGACATGGACATGATTATGTTCAAAAACTTCTTTTCAAAAGCACAATCTGATCTATATGGATTTATAAACATACATTTACATGATCCTCGATTGCGATATCGTATAGGACTCGATAAAATATTTGGCTGAGAGACTCGTTTAGTTACTCGAGGGTGCGACCATAAATGAGTATCACGGCGGGTAAACGAAACACGAATACAAATTTTGGAAAACACGAACGACAAAAATAAAATAACAAAATGAGTTACCCAAATTAAAGAAACTCTCGGTGAGTTACAGGCTTTGGTTTGGCGTTATTGACTTATATTTTTTAATTTTTTTCGTATCAGGTTTTATAATTCATAAATGACAAGTCAAGCAATTGCTCTGTTCATCCTCTCTGCTGCTGCTCCTTGCCACATTATTCCAATGTCTAGTACCGTGACGTCAACTCACCTAGTCCATTTCCTTTGACGCTATGTCACCGTGAAAGGCTATAACGCTTGGCCGGGGCGGGTAAGTTTCGATAGTTCAGCGAGTGGCTGGTGGCTAGTTAGGCCTTAAACTATACCAGTAAAATAATGCTTGGCGGAACAGGACATATAACTGGATATAATGATTGGCGGAGTGGGACACAGAATTGAATAGAACACCTGGTGGATATTGTTGCCAATGTCCGGTACCGTGACGTCACCTCGTCTGTTCCCTTACTATTGTCCCTATACAACAACCCCACTTTCTCTTGTCGCTACACGGACCCAATATTACCCATGTTAAATTTTCCTTGTCGCTGTACAGTCCAATACCCTTGTCGCTATACTGTCACAATATCTTTTGTCGCTCTATAGTCCACCCATGTTAAATTTCCCCGTGTAAAATTCCCCTTGACGTTAAATATACCCAGGGTGATCTGAAAAGTCTTGACGCTAAACGTGCTCAAGGAGGGGGTGGGGGGTGGGGGGGTCTATCATGCATTTTCCATTGACGCTAAACAGCCTCCTATCACTACTTATAAGAAATTTCTGAAGTCCGCTATATATTTTCTCGTCTGCTTAATAAGTATATTTAATCTTTACTGGTCCTCTCTGATAATTATCTTTGCCGGGTGTTGACATCCCACTCAAAATTCCGTGCCTATTGTTTCAATAGCGTAGTAAGAAAAGTGTCGGCTTGAGTTTCAACACTGCATATTTTCATCAAAAGGTCCTCTAATATCAGCACGATGTTTTTCACAGTATCAGCTATAATTAAAGCTTAATCGTCTGACTTCTAGCTTTTAGATTGCAAATTATACAACAGTTAACAATCAGATAGCGAATTCATCTTCTGTAAGATACATACCATTTAATTATTGGGGGTAGGGGTGGGGCTTCGATTACCGTTTCAGCTGAAATATTTTCTGTTCTTTTTCTCAACATTATTAATATGTTTCCTAATTATATAATGGGTATAATGTGGTATATGGTGTTATTTGCTATAAATATATAGGTATTTTTCCAATTATTGACTGACGGAAATTTAAGCAAAAAATGTCAGGCACCTGTCCCAGAGCGCTGAATTATTGGACCATATTGTAAGTATACCGTGGTACGAATCACGTACATTGGGAAATACGGCAGATTTTTTGCTGTACTCAGCTCTAAATACTATGGCAGGGGTCTCAAACACGCGGCCCGGGAAGTCGTATCCTGTGGCACACAAAATGATTGGCTTCACAAATTGAAATGAGACGGCGGTGCGGCCTTTGGGCCATTGAAAATGTCCTCATGCGACCCTCAGGGTGGTTTGAGTCTAATACCCCTGTACTAGGGTTTTCTCATCGCGCGACTCCATTTCGGACCTCCTGTTTCGCACATATGCGTTCGCCGCGGGAGTAAAGACGAGTAGGGTGGGGAATGTATAGAAGGAGAGTAGTGAAGTGGGATACTTTACGGACAATGGAAATTCCAGTCAAAACACCCCTGGGACACTTTACGGACAATGGAAATTTAACATGGCGAAAAATCGTGGGAACATATACGGACAAGGGGAATTAACATGGGAATAAATCGTGGGACACTTTACGGACAAGGGGAATTTAACATGGGAATAAATCGTGGGACAATCTACGGACAAGGGGAATTTAACATGGGAATGAATCGTGGGACAATCTACGGACAAGGGGAATTTAACATGGGATTTTTTTTAAAAATTTTTTTTAAAAAAGGGGTAGGCAATGGAAAGGCTATCTCTTTTCGAGAAATATGGCTGGCCCTGAAAAGGGCCTTTGGGTTTTCTTCTTCTAATTTCTTCTTTTCCTCCACCAAGTTCTTATTTTATCTCCTACACTCTTCTTCTCTTTCTTTTTTTTCTTCTCCTCTTCTTTCTTCTCTTCCTCCTCTTCTTTCTTCTTCTTTTCATTTTCTTCTTCTTTTTCAATTTTTTCGTTCCAATTGCGTATTTTTATTCTTTCCTCTTCATCCTCCTTCTCCTCCTTGATCTCTTTCATGACACCACTAATTTTGTCCTTTGCTTTCCTTAAGTTATTAATTTCCATCTTCACACGATGGGGACTATAGGAATAATGGTCTTCAACCAGTCTTAATAGCATCTGTTCCATTATTCCTAAGTTGTCTAAAACGTCTTGCAAGGTTTGTAATTTGTCCATTTGGTTTGACGCCATCTTCTTTGTATTCTTTGCAGAATGGTTTGAACAACTAATACTGTGGGTTCTTATACGAAAAGCGCGAACGTGAAGGAAAACATCCCCCTAAAACATAAAATGGATCTTACCTAGATGATGACCAAACATCGCGCGGACGTGAAGGAAAACATCCCCCTACTTTCTCATTTCATATAATATAACCCTAACTATACTCTCCACATTTGCTAAAAAACCCATAATCTACTATTCACACTAACATACCTGAGCTCTTACAAACACACAAACACATACACTTCCACTATTAATAAAGAGTTAGTGTTTATTTTCACACTACTCTACCTACTCACATTGGCAAATTAATAGTTATTTCTTTTCTAGACTATTGGGTAGCCCTGAAAAGGGCTGTTTTTTTAAACTCCAGATGCACCTATCTAATGGTTGCACCTTCCTGGCCTGGCGCCGCACACGCATCTTCTTCCCCAGTCTTCTTTCACCTTTCTTCTGGGGAGCGCAGAGGGAGGATGATTCGCTTCAGCACCCCAATCCTCTGTTTCAGGAATATTAAACGACATCATCTCTTCTCTTTTCTTTTCCTCCTCTTCCCTCTGTCTTCTCTCCTCTTCTTCCTTCTTTATTCTTGCTTCTTCTACGATAGCCTCCGCTGATAGTTCGTTTACTATCCGCCTGGCATATTCCAGGTGCATCTGGAGTTCTAACAGTTTCACTATTCTGCTAGTCATTCTTCTGGCTGTGTTGATCAATCAACAAGGGTAGCTGGACTGCCGAACGAGTTTCAATTTATACTGAAAGCGCGTACGTGAAGGAAAACATCCCCCTAAAAACATAAAATTCATCTTACCTAGATCATGACCAAAAAAAACAACAGCAACGCGCGGACCTAAAAGAAACACTCGCTCACTTTTTTATGCTACCCATCACTTCAATAGACTATCCACATACTCAAAGCAATCCAATCTAACCCCAAATATACACCTCAAGCAGCCCAAAAAAACAAACAAACATCATTTTAATCTACTATCCACACCAACCTACTTTATCACTTACAAACACAAACACACCAACACATACCCTCACAATATCTTAAGAAAGAGTTAGTGTTTATTTTCACACTACTCTACCTACACACATTGGCAAATGGATCATTACTTCTTTTCTAGAGTATTGGGGTAGCCCTGAAAAGGGCTGTTTTTTTGTTGTTTTTTTTTTGCTATGGCATTCTTTTTTAGTTTCTAAGAATGCGATGTCCTCTGAGGATAGACTTTCTGGCGATAGGTCTGCTTCTTCGGAAAGAGAAGAAGAACTCTTTGGTGTCGATACGACAATCGACAAAGCCTCTGTCAGCTTCAGGTTGTTGCTGCTATTGCTGTTGTTGCTGCTGTTGCTGCTGTCTCTGAAGTCTGTACTTCTCCGTCCATTCTTCTTTTTCCCTGTTCACTTCTTCTCTGAAGAGCTCTTCTATCAGGTCTTCAGTGATTTTTAACATTCTCACATTCTCTATTTCTTCTGGCTTCGGTATCAGACTGTGTCTGACCCTATGCAAATTCACTTAGGCTTCGTTGAGCTTAGCTAGTTTGGAGCACATCTTCTTAGGAGGATGAGTCGACAATGGATGGCTAGACTGGAAACAACCCCGGTTATTATAGTGAAAGCGCGGACGTGAAGGAAAACATCCCCACACGATTTTCGATTCGCAACGTTCAGTGATTGTCATGAGAGGGATAGTAAGAAATGAAAGAGCATCAATTCAACATTCTTATAGCTAAACAAAAGACAAAGGCATTTTTTCAAAACACAACATTTTTTATTCAAAAATCACTTAACACTAAACAACAACTCTAAAATTTTTAACAATAATCCAACACTATAACATCAAATAATTTTTTCAAATCACAAACTTTTTTCTCAATGGACAATCTACTTTAAACAGGGCTGACAACGTTGTGAATGAAATTGTGATTTCCACTGTTGGAAATCATTAGGCCATTGATGGACACTACGTTTCCTAGCTTGAGACAAAAGATAAGCATAATGGTCACAAAACCATCGATCTACTTTCACATCGTTTCTAGCAGAAGAACGAGGATCAAAATGAGTCACTAAATGTTCTAAGGAATAGCCCAGGCTGCGATGATGCAGAAAATACACACAGTACTGTCCACACACCAAGGAATCTGTGCCTTGTAATTTCACGTTATTGAATCGGGTGGTTTGAGCATTTCTTCTCATAAAGTCGATGATATCGTCTTCCAAAGGGGGCAATCCGTACGAATCGAAATATTCCACACATCCTTCTTGAGGAAAGTAGACGGCTACCCAGTGGGTTCCTGGGAGATGACTTTCGTCCGTGTTGATCACGTAAGCTTGATGGTCTTTAGGTTTGCGATGAGGGAGTTCATCTTTAGCACAGACGACAGGATTCCAAGAAGCCGTATACGAACTATGGTTCAAAAGGTAATAAAGTTCCCAGGTATCCATTGATTTGTGTTTTTTTCTTCTTCACAGGTAATAATAAGTCGTCAATTCGATCCTGACTTTTTGCTTGAAAATGTCTGACGAATAAACGGTTATTCGTTCTGTTTCCTCACTCTGATTCAGGAGAGCTTCGATACGATGGATCTCTTGAGTGGTTAATGGTGGACAAGAATGTTCACGCAAGTCTTTATACCACTGATGCAACACGACTTCGTCCGAGATGAGACTCCAAGCTTCGTCCAGATACTCGTCCAATTTTTCTTCTTGACTCAACATCAGGCATTTATCGTGTTGAATTTGACTGGGATGAGCGTTTTGACATCCATAGCAATTTTTCTTGATCAATTCTGTCATTTTTTCGACCAAGTGTTTGGCAAAACAGGAGACTAAATGGGCTTCTTGTTCTGGCCATCTTGACTTCATCATGATAACTTCTTCTTCTTTTTCCCCGGTCTCCTCACATTCCATCTTTAAAGTTTCTCCACTAGGTAAAGAGGGATAACAGTCTTCCATGGCTTCTAGTAATCTAGAATGACTTCTCTCAAACTGTTGATTTCTATCGTATTGTCAAATTCTGCATACAGGATCACGTTCAACGTTGGATCAGCAGGGTCTCGATTTGCAAACTGAATTTCCACACGAATCTGGCCAGATTTTATAGGGTGGAAATGTCCCTCGTCGCTGCCTTGGTCTGGAGTGAAATCGAAAGCCCACAAAGCGTAGCCTCCTGCATAATCTTCGTACGTAATACCGTGACTGGTATTGGTTCCTAACTGTCCGGTGGCTTCGTACAGGGACAAGTACGATCTCAAGTAATTGTTCTGGGCAAAGTTAGGCTCAAAGGGTCGTGTACACAAGGTCTTGCCGTCACGACTGACTTCGATTTTGGACACGCTAGAGTGTCGAAACTCAAAAGGATTTTCGTTGTGAAGTCCATTGAAAGCTGAATTCCTGACGATACCAACGATCAAACGCTTGGGTAACTGTCCTTGGAACAGATGATCTTCGATCATGGATCGCTGTCCAACAGGAATGGTGAACGTTTTCACTTCCACACGTCGTATGGGATACTTGGCGGTCGTTCTGCTCAACGTCTGACTGATGTCGTTTCCCACTTTAGGTAACACTTCCACACGGCGTACGTAAAGTCTGGCTTCTTGGATAACAGTTTTGTATTCGTTGGCATGGGCCATCAAATGGAAAGCGGCAGTGCTACGATTCAGTCTCAGGCGAATATCAACTCCGTTCAGTAAATACTTTTCTTGTAACCACATGTCCAAATGCAAACGATCCATCAGTTCTAAACTACGTCCTTGCAAAATTTTAGTTCTACGTGTGTTAAACCCCACATTGTGAGGATTGTCATCTTCTGTCAGGGCTGTGTCGCTAAACGTGCCTGCACCTGCCGTGTCAGGTTTCCATACCACGCAAGCATCCAGATGAGTATTCTTGGCTTCTTTTCCGTACGTCAAGAGATTTTCCAAGTAGGCACGATATGGGTAAGTATCCATGCTGCTGCTGACCAGTTTGTTATTCAAGTACAAGTCCACTTCGCTGAACAAGGAATGCATGAAATTGTTGACGGGCGCTACCCTATCATTGGCTCCAGGATTGGTGTTGTCAGTTTTGATCACTTTGACTTTCAAATACAGGTAACTGCTATTCAGATCGATGTAATCTTCGGGTTGTCCTTTGATTTCGAACTCGATGGGAGCGGAATCCGTCAAAGAGGAGACGGGATGAAATTCCACCCACTGGGATTCTTGCATCGTCATCATGGTGGGGGGCATGGCAAACATATCCAGTTCCGTCTTGGAACAAGCACATGACTCTCGGTGCATCATTTTTTCTGTGTCTCAATAATCGAAAACGTCTAAGTCTCGAACGGTTCTTCTTTTCTTGGCTTTTCTAGCTTGAAGTCTGGTGAAAGGGTGTTTTCTTCGTCGTCTCTTTCTGCCTTGTCCTTGCTGAATGCCTGACTCGGTAGCGTGCAGGGCATTTATAGGTGTGTCTCGTCGGCCTAAAATGTCTTTACCCGTTTGCAGCAGGACATTTTTGCCTGCCCTCATGAAGGCTTCTTTAGGGTTTTGTTTGTCGATGATGACATTTTGGAGAAATTCTTTGCCTTGCGTCAGTGCCGCATCTTTCAAGGCGTGCAATCCGCGTGTCACCATCGGTTTCAACACCGGGGCCACCGAACGAAAGGCCGATTTTAACATGTCTCCTAAACCGTGTCCTCGCTGTCGTGCAACCCCTTGGTACACTGGATACATGACTTACTTACGAATCGTGAGAGAACAGTTTTCGAAAATGGAGTTTCACCGTGACTTTTCCTTTGGTAAATGGAATATTTTGTCCCAGATCTCCTTTTATAGTAATGTTGACCGTGTCCAAATACGACTTGCTGACTGGCAAATAGTGAGGATGGACAAATTCGCGGTGGACGTGGTAAGTGTTTCCACCTTCCTCGTCAGCGTTCGCGGCAGAATCCACTTTGAAAGGAATGACACGCAGTAACGGTACGGTGGTGTGTCCCACCACGTTATACTCCACCACATCGGAGTACACGAACATCAAATTCAGTCCTTGGTTCAGTTCTACTGGGGTACGAAATAACTTGCTAAAAGACTCGTTGTCGTAAACAATGGGTAATTCGTTGTTCTTGAGTATGCTCATTCTCAGATTCATGTCTCCGCCCAACATGTCAAACAATTCAGGACAAAATAAAATGGACATGATTTTACTCCGCTCAAATTTCATCGAGAAGCGACGAGCTACTTTGTGGTACTCCATGGTGACACTTTTGTTGACATGCTCCAAAGCTTTCCCAAACACGCCATTAAACTTGGCAGCTATGATGTTGACCAAATGTTGACCACTGAAATAATAACCTGGAGGAATGAAAAAGTGGTAGGTCCACTTTTGAGTTTTCTCATTATAGATTTTATTGTCATATATGACTTTCTTATTCAACTCCTGTTGCAATGACTCGTCATGAACTTCCACATGAAAAAAATTTTGATTGGGAAGGACATTGAGGACTTGGGTCGGGTGAATGATTTCCACTAAAGCCACTTCCCAATGGGCTTCGTGATCTAAGGGGATGGCCTGAGGTAATTTGGCCGTGTAACAGCACAACGTGTTGTGGGGAAACACCTCCATGGAACTGTCACTGGGTAAGGTTAAGTAAAATTGGTTTTGGTGACTCATAATTCCAGAGTTCTGTGGCTGTCCGAGGGGTTACTGGACGTCAGAGGCGTGTCTCCGTCCAAAATGGGGTTCTGGTTGTAGTTGTTGGAGTGGTGACTGACACTGGCACTGGACACAAGGTTCCCGGGGTTCCCGTTCGAGGAGAATTTCAGGGAGGGATTGGGAAGCAGGTAACCGATGCAACTGCTCAATAAAATGGTCCACAATTGTTTGTCTCCTTGTTGCAAACTCAAATTGGCAATGGCTGCCCCGATGACACAATACACCACGAAGATTTGGCAGAAAAAGACGATTTGCGTTTTAGGCACACGTTCTCCACACCACACCCACAAGGGTTGTTTTTGTAAATCTTGCACAGAAGAACTGGCTGAAGAAGGAGTGGTCGACGTAGCTGCGTCTGCTGTGTGAAAGGGCATGATGGTCACTTCTTCTTTTTATAGTCGATGACTTGCGAAGCGTCGATCCAAGAATCGAAACTGGGTGGATATCCTTTCCAACGTACTTTGACTTCTTTGACACGTCGTTTGCCCACTTTACGGGTTCTGCGTTCGAGAATGCTTTCGATGTCGTACACGTCGTCTTCTTTTTTGGTGACACGTTGTAACTCGGGCAAATAAAACGTTCCTTTGAGTACTTCTCCGTTCATGTCTTCCAATTTATAGACGGTAGGATGACGGCCATGCACTCGTCCAGTAACGCGAAACAGTTCGGTCGTCCAGTTAGGTAAGTAACCTTTGTCGAAAGTGCGTTTGGTTTTGCCAATGCGCACCCAATCTCCTACGGCCAACTCTCCACTTTTCTTGGGGACAGCCCTCGTCGGGGACGTACCGAACAGGCGCTCAAACACCAGCACTTCGTTGTCGTGAGTCACGTCTTGCGGGGCACGTCCGATGCTTCGATGGTAAGATTGGTTGTACGCTTGCACCAGGTGCGGTAAGATGTCGATGTACTTCAGAGTGTGGTGATGCGTAAAATATTTCCACATGCGTTCTTTCAAAGTGCGTTGAAAACGTTCCACGATGCTGGCTTTGGTTTCGGGATTCTTGGTGGTAAAAAAATGAATGTCACGTTTCTTTAATTCTTTTTGGAAAGCTTGGTTCAGAAATTCGGTGCCTTTGTCCGTTTGCCATCGAAGAGGGTGACGACCGCTTTGTTTCAGCACCCGTTGCAGGGCTCGCACTAACTCGCTGCTCGATTTGGAAGTCAAGGGCACAACCCAGGCAAATTTGGAAAAGACGTCGATGACACAAAACAAATATTTGTAGCCGCGATTGTAGCTGGCCAAATGAGAGACATCGGCTAAATCGGCTTGCCATTGATGATCGATGCCTTCCACTTGGGTGCGACTTCTGGCAAACTTACGTCGAATGGGTTTGTGTAAAGTGTAGGTAGCTTGTTCTTGTAACCATCGTTGCACTTGAGGTAAACGGAGACTTTTCAGTCGAGTTTTGGCAGCACGATACAATTTTTGAACTCCTGCGTAACCTGCAGGATGGGAGGGATCGTAGTAAATGCTGGCTAAGACTTTTTCCATTTTTTGTGTTTGTGTGTTAATAAGGCACCCACTCTTGGAAGAGGCTACTCTTTTTCTCTTGGGGTATTTTCTTGGATTGCAAGGCTTTGCGTGTGCGACCGGCAATAGGTGTCGAAGAGGAGAAGGATGTCTGAGCGGGGGATATCGGTTCTTGTTTCACTTCTGTCTTCACTTCTGTCTTCACTTTCTTTTTCTCTTGTGAGGAAGAAGGGGTGGCCATCATCTTTTTAATCCATCCAATTCTGGAGGTAGGTGGTGTTGTTAACTTGCGTACTTTTTCTGGTGGAGTTTGAAACCCTTCCTCTTCTTCTCCTATTTCTGTCTTGGTCACGGGTACTGGTGGTACTGGTACTGGTACTGGTACTGGTGATGGTGCTGGACTTTTCATCAAGGTCTTAAAATCTTTCAAAGTGGGTAGAGCTGTTTCGTCTAAAGCTTTCTGGTGAAAGAGTTGCAGTCGTTGCAAGAGTTGACCGTACTTTTGCGATTTTTCTGTTTCGGACAAATCTTGGCGATCCATCAAGGACTGCAGTTCGTGTTGTAACTGGGACATCTCGCTCAAATTGGGATTGGGAGGTAAATGCGGGGTGCGTTGTTCTTGCCAACGATGGTATTCCATCCATCGTTTGTAAGGCACTAAAGCTAGTTTTCGTCCTTCCATGGGGTTGTCAGGGGTCGATTCTGAGATTTTGGGACTTCCGAGGGCCTTTTTATCTTGCTCCCATCAGTCCTCCCAACATGGTTCCCAAGACTCCTTTCAGTATGGGGCCTAACAAGAGGGGCAAAATGCCTCCACGTTGCACTAACATCTTCTTTTTTTGACGAATGGGAATTTTCTTTCGAACTATTTGGCGAAGAACGTGACGATGTTTGCCTAAGCATTGTTTCTGGTGTTTGGACAAAGGGATCGTGCCTTTCAAAACGTTCAAACAACATTCGCACACGGTATCGATGACCTCTTTGGAGGCCGTTTGAATGAGTTTTTTTCGTAGGGGTGGAGAAGCTTTGGACAGGACAGATAACAGGTCCCCATGTTTGGCTAAACGTGGTGGCAGTCCTTTCCTTTTCTTTCCTTGGGGTTTTCTGGAGGGTGACATCTTTGAGTCTTTAGGAGCACCTAAAAACACTGATACTCTACTCGGTCACAAGCCTTTTTTATACTGGAACGCGTCGCCACTGATTGTCTTTACGGCGTATCAGTTTGAGGACAGGCATGACACGTCGTGCAGGGGTACGTAACGGACTAAATCGAGCCAGTTCTTGCTTGGACAAATCCAGTAAACTTTGTAACATGCCCGATCTTTCATGGACTTTGATTTTGGGAGAAGGTACTTTGTGAGCAGCAGCCACTACCGCTAAATTGGAAGGTCCTGCCACTGGGGAAGTTCTTTTGGGGGTCATCAACGGAGAAGTTCTTGGTGTAATCAACGTCTCCAAGTACTCTTCAGTTCCTGGTGACATCAACGGAGAAGTGGACAAACGTGAGGCTGCCGGAGACGCAGTCACCGCTGTGGCAGGTCGTGGTTTGCGAGTGTAAGGTTGCGTCCTGGCCGAAGTGCCTCTCTTGCGACTAGTTTTCTTCTGTGGACTTTTCTTTTTCTGTTGACTTTTTCTCTGTTTCTTTTTCTGGGTGCTTCTTTTCTTTTTCCGGGGTGGTGGTGTCTGGTAAGAGGAGGGTCCTGCCACTGGAGAAGTTATTCTTCTTGGGGACCTGGTCTTTTTCTTTTTCTTCTTGGGGCTTCGTTGGACTTTTGTCTTGGGGATAACTTTGGGGGCATTAGGATCCCATCTTAAGAGTGAGCGAATGATGACCCCTCCTAGAGTACCGCTCCCTCCAGGTTTCAAAATGATTTGGTTTTTTGGTTTGAATGTCGATGCGGGGATCGGCCAGTTGGACCAAAGCGACTTTGTTTCGATCGAAAAAGCGTTTGGTTTGATGAGGAATCTGAATGATTCCTTGGAGTAATTGACGTGCCGTCACCGTGAACCATCGTAAGACTTCTTTGAGACTAGCTTCTAAGACACGGGCTCGTGTTTGTGGATCTTTTTCTCGGCTGATGCCATACAAGGCACGAATCAATTTGACGGGAAGATGCGACTGAAGGGACGTCATGTTCACACTGTGTGAGACAGACGAAAAAGGGTCTGAGGTTTTTATAGATTTTTTTCATGGGGAGTGAAATGAAGTCGAGGACGGAGACGTGTACAGGACAGGCCCTCCGTCTTGGCACCAGTGGTGAAACAAGTGGGTACGAAATCGCAAATCCTCGGGGGTCGTAGGTTTCAAATCGACGAGTAAATAGGCGTGTGGAGTTTGAGTGGCATCGTCGTACGCCTGAGTCAGCCAAGGCGTTCCTAACTGTTTGGCTAAGACTTGCACTTGCGATTTATCTCGAGGGCTTTTAAACAAGACCACGTAATGCGCATTGAGACTGATGGTGCGATGGGCTTTACTTTGTTGAAACAAATTTTGGGTGATGTAAACGACACTGGCATTACGGTGATGCCCTTTGCGCGTGAACCACAATTTAATTTCTTCTTCGTCTTCTCCTAACATGTCGTCGAAAATGACCAAATGGGTTAGACGGGAGTCAGAGACGATGCCATCGTCTTCTTTAGGAATGCCTTCCACAAACACGATGGAATCGCCTTGACTTTCTCGCAAGAAGTTGTACGCCGATTGCCACTCTTTGTAACACCACACGATCCGTTGAGGGGGCCGATCGATCAAATGATGTTTATGTTCGATCAAACGTTTGACGAATTCGGTTTTGCCTGAACCGCTAGGTCCAGCAATGAGCATGTTAAAGGGATGGCGAAGATACAAAGCCTCCCAACTGGCACGATCTAAGTGTTCGTCGATGACTTTGACAGTAGAGGAAGAGGGAGCAGAGACAGCAGAGGTAGCCATGGTATGAGAAATGTCACTTGTGACACGAAAAAACAAACAAGACAAGAGTTTATATACTTTTTCAGAACACGTTTATTGAATGTTTCAAATATGAACACGAAAGACAAAAATACATACAACCCAAATAGTGATGTACAGGAATATAAAACACAGCAAAGCGATCAAAGTGGAATATAAACAAGTGTCTGTACAACATGTTTTGGTTAACCAAGATGTCCTAGGGACAGTGTGTAATGTTCTTACAGTCTCTACATGAGGTATTGTCACACAAGTGTCCTCCCGGAATGACCTTTCAGGCATGTCCATGACAGTCCTGTCCTGAAGCGAGTGGTTGTTCTCGGTGACGGGTTCTTCTGGCACCGTCACTAACACGGGTTGAAAAGTAACTTTTTTCCTTGAACAACTCTTGTGCATACTGGGCCACTTCTTGGGTCCAAGCCTCAAAACCCCCCTTTTTCCAATCACGAACATCTGTCCAATGAGGGTGTAAGTCACAAGCTACACACACATCGTCATACACGTCTTGGGTCGCTAAAAGTTGACGAATCTTTTTTTCCTGTTGAGGTCGAGAAGTATCCAGATGAAAACGCAAGGCTTTGAACAAAAGGAGTTTTTCGTGACCATTTAAGGCCATGGAGGTGGTAAGTACTGATCGTAAAGAGTCCACAAAGAATCGGCTGGTAAACGAAATCCCAGAAAACAAGTCACTAAGACACACACCACTTGTCGTCCAAAATTGAATGGATACAGTTCTTGTAATAATTGATGGTAATGATCCACGGTTTGAATATGGTCATTGAGTTCCTTCCACGGAATCTGTTGGATGACATGTGACATAAACCGTGGCATGGCAGCCTGTTTTTATATTCTCTTTTTTTCGGATGCAATAGACGTACTTTCTAGCCAGAGATCTTCGTTCTCCAGTAGGGAATCTAAATATTGCATACTGTAACCGAAACGTCAGAGTTCGTTTAGGTGTTTCCTCTTCCTCTAAGTAGATTCCACGTAAAATATGTTGGTAATCCTTTAACTTGTCTTCCTCAATGCATTGCACTAGGTGAATCTCGAAGTAACCATAATCATGAACATGTCGATCATTAGCGACCTCAAAGTTTTGAACAATGTCTGACCATTGAAAGAATTTCTGACGAATCAGTTCTCTTATACCCTTCAGGTACCAGTGGTTAAAGATCTGGTGACGTATCGGATGCAATTGTTCTTTACGTTTCACTTGTATTTTGACCAGCTCTCGGTAAATGCGTTCTCTCAACTCCACACGCAAAGCACGAATGTTCTCTTGTAAAGTATCCATGAATAGGTCATACTAAATCCTCTTTGGTCTGACACAAGAAATGTACTCTTTGCACAAACATGGTTTCACTTCAGTGTCGAATTTAAATCGTTGAGTCACTAATCTACACATTACAATTCGTTCAGAAGTTTCCTCTTTCACCAAGTTGACATTGTGTTCAAGATGTTGGTAATTCGTTAACTCTTCCTCTGGAATTCGATGCAGTACGTTTACAATGTAGTAGATAGAATCGTCAATACCAAACCATTCCTTTTTATAACCATGAGGTCGTTGATCAATGTCTGTCCAATGGAACACTTTCAACTCAATCAGTCCTTGTATAGCCTTCAGGTACCAGTGGTTAAAACACCGGTGACGTAACGGATGCAATTGTTCTTTACGTTTCACTTGTATTTTGACCAGATCTCGGTAAATGCGTTCTCTCAACTCCACAGGCAAAGCACGAATGTTCTCTTGTAAAGTATCCATGAACAGATTATTATGGTAAGAAATTACTTCAATGTCTCGGTCCCACTAAAGGTAAGTAATGACAATTCGGTGACCATCGAGCATGTTCAACGTAGGCCGAATCTTGCGGTTCCCAGTGGTGAAGTGACACACCGCAACTGAAGCACTTGACTTTATCTCCTTCGCCCAAGTAGAAAAATCCGGCTCTGGCTAATTCTTCGGGGATCGGTCCTCCCAGATACTTTGGCCATTTTCCTTTGAACGATTGAAGACGATTTTCAAAGTGGCAGTATTCCGACAAACGCACAGGAAACGAATATTCGTTTTTCGCAGGTTCGTTTCGATGAGGGTTGAGTGAAATGGGCAGGAGTTTGCTCAGGGCTGGATGACATCCGTAGGGAGGTAAACGTGAAGGTCGACATTCCCCTTTAAAACGAAACCCAGTAAAATGTCCAAGAGGACGAGCAGCATCGCTTTCGCATCCCTCAGGTTTGACACGCACAGCATCACTTTCCATGACAGGGGCAGTGAGAACAAAGTTCCCATGATGCTTTACGGCATCGCTCAGGTCACAACGTACAGCATCGGTCCCATCGCAAGGCTCACAATCGCACTCGTCTGCAAACTCCGTTACGCAATTACAATGGTAACCACATGGACAATCGCAGTTTCCTTCCGGACATTTTCCGTCGCAATGTCTGGGTCTTATCCATCCAGTATTAGTCACACTAGAGGAAGATACAACTTTTTTACAATCCCCAAACTGGAACGATGTCTTTTTCAAAGTATTCATCTTGTTCGCTCGGTCTTGGTAGTCACAATGAACTATCGGTCTTGCCTAGGGTTCCTTTTTTATATACAGACCAATACCGACGTGACCGTACGGTAAGGTGAAATGATTGGGAAGTCGAACTCGCTTCTGGTACACGATTTGATAGACTTTTTCCAAGGGCCGACTGACGATGTGGTGAGTGGGTAAACGTACAATCTTGTTCGGTTGGTACGTGGTCACTTTAAAGTTTCCATCCTCTCCCGATTGCAAGGCTTCTTTCAATACCCCAAAGTTGACCACACGACTGGTACGATAATTCAGAGTCAGTCCTTTCACTTTGCACGTCGTGTGCACTTCTCCTTGTTTGTCACGGTATTCGTAGCCGTAATTTTTGGGACCGCCACTGACAAAACTTAGAATCTTGTCGTCGGGATGCTCGTCTGTCCAGGCTCCTAAACGGTCTCCTTCGATGTTAGGGTGATGTTGAATCGGGTGATGGATGTAAATGCAACTGTCCGTGTCAAAGTACAGGACGCGTTCCCCTAACAGTTCTAAAGCTTCGTACAATTTTAAGCGAGCATGGGCTGTCACGTAAGCCGCAATGATGACATTTCCAAAAGGGTCGTCTTGCACAAAGTCCAGATCTTCTTCGTAATTGACCAAGATCAAATTCTCTCGAACGACGTCCACGTGTTTCATGAATTTGGTTTTGTCGTGAATCATCTGGAAGTAGCGGGAAGGTTCTGTCAAATATTCCGTCTTGGGTAAACACGGTCGTTGTGCCATTTTACCCCACAAGCAATTTAACATCACTTTGGCAAACGATCGCCTGCCTTCGTTTTTCTCGATGTGGTCTAAAGTGATGCCTTCGTGTTCGTAGTATTTCTCTTTGAATTGTATTTGGTCTTCGGGAGTGTGACACCAGGAAGGATAGCCGCTGGCTTCTTGCTTCAGTTTCAAAAAGGCATCTACGTAGTCTGCGAAAATGCCTTTCTGACTGGGATCACCCTTGCAATACTGTTGTGTCTTGGGAAAGTGGCAAATTTCGTACACTTCTAACAGTTGGTATCCCATGTCCAAAGCTTTGAACAATTCTACGCTGACCCAGGTTCCCGTCAAGGCCCGTTCTTCCTGGCTGTGCTGACAAGGTTGATCTTGGTTGCACGTTTCGGCACAAGTACGGCACAAGGGAAACATCAATTTGCCTTGACAATGGTGAGGTAAGACGGGATGGTAGAGGTTCGTGGGAGGCAAAACTTTACACTTGATCAAGCCTTCGTATTGTCGAATGTTTTTCAGGTCGATGTGTTCCGTGAACAATTGCGGGTGCCCTACAGGAAAGCGACAATATTTGCACACGTAGGGATACAGCGAACACACGTCCAAGTATTTGATTTCTTCTCCTATCTCTTCGTCGGCTTGGTACAGCAAACAGGTGGCATTGGTCCTTCCTCCGTACAAACTATCCCTCGGGTTCAGCGGGTCCATGAACTGGTAACTTTCCACGAGGCGTTTAAACTCGGGATCGGTTTTCATACGGTGATCGTACTCGTGTTCCCACATTTCCACCACTTGGTATCCTTCCTGTTCTAACTTTAGGCGTCGCTGACAAGTGGCCTGGTACAAGTCTTCCATGGTTCGTTGCAAAAACTGATTTTTAGTGCCACGGTCAGGGTAACAGACGGGACATCCGTGAAATAAGCAACCGTTAAACTCGTACACGATCTTGGGGTTTTCTAAGTCCCAGCCATCGACCGAATACGTTCCGATGGTCTTTTCACCCCCTCCGTTGCGGGCATGCTGAATCCACTTGTCTTCCTTGTCGCACAAGTAATGTAACCAACGTAGGGCTTTGACCGAGTATTGACGTTTGACAAAGTGGGTCGTTTGAGGACTCATGACAGCCACGGTGTTTTCAGGCATGAATCGTTGTCGATACACTAGGGAACACGCTTTGGCAATGGTGCAAGCTTCTTTCAAAGGATCCACCCCTCCGTGTTCCATGAACAGTTCTCGAAATTTTCCACAGCAACGCCGTAAAATGTCCACGTCGGAACGACAATACTTTAGCATTTCTTCCTGAAAGTCGAAAGGGTACGAGGCGTGAGCCTGGTACCAAGCGTAGAAAGCTTCTCGTTGTTCGGTACGCATGTTGTCGGGGTCGTAATAGTGAGCCTCAGGCAAATGGGGTAGAACGGCGTGTTGATTGGCTTCCGTATTGAAAAAGTGTGGAAAGTACCCTTTAGCCATTTCTGTCATTCCAAACGTTTTAGGCATTCGACTCAAAGGCATGGCCAAGTAACTCATCGAATCTTTAAACTGTACTTGTCCCACTTGCATGAAAATGATTTTGGCTCCGTTCAAAGTCACTTTAGGACGCTCGGTGCCTTGTTCCGTATAGCATCTGAGAAGAAACTGTCCATCGTATCCGGAAAAATTGTGAGCCATCACCGTGGCATGACGATGACAATCTCCGTAACGTTCGATGTCCTCTTGGCTCCACGTCTTGTCGACGGGGTCTAAGACCCATTGGGCAAAATCGGCTAACGTGTTCGGTCCCCGAAAGATTTTTTCACGTCCTCCAGGAATCTTGCTGCAGTGAGGGCAATGACTGAAGATAGGTTCTTGAATGCACTTCTCGCACGCTCGATGAGCCACGCAGAAATTAGGGATGTGAATGCCAGTCTCTTGCATGCATTCGAAATCGAAAAAGATGAAATTGCCTTTCTTCTTGTGACCGTCCTCTTTCTCTGGTGGGGGTTGGTATTTTTGCACGTAACATTGGTGTTCCAAGTCCACGATGTGGTGACAAATGTGACATTTTTTCTTTCCTCGACATACGTGTGCCTTGGCATTGTTGGTAAGTATGCCTTGTCCACACGTAGGGCACAATCTCAGGAGTTGACAAGCACATTTCTTCTGTGAACCTTGTGTTTTCAAATGTTGTTGGTAACAGGTAGGGCTGACAAACGTGCGCAGACAAGTGGAACAAGGCACTGGTTCTTCGCTCAGACAGGGTGGAGAGGCCAAACATCCTGAGCATTTCCATCCACAATGTTTGTGTTGCTCTCGATTATTATAACCATAGTCACATTTCTCACAGTAATAACCGTATCCCAGGAATCCGGTGATACTGGTAATGGTATCGAAATGGTCATCGTGATGATAAACATGAATGTATTTTCCGTCCTTAAAATCTTGGCCTCGAAACAATAGAGGCCCGCGCATTTCTTGAGGGTGCACTTTCAAGGTGTAGCGTGGAGCTAGGGCATCTTGCAATTTTTGCATCTCAGGAATGCCACAGGGTGTGTCTTTGGGCAGTCCGGCTTGTTGTAACAGGAGTTCTGCTTCGTTTCGTTGTTTGGCTCGGTCGGAACGTTGAATAGTGTCCCAGGTTCTTTTCCATTCTACCGTGTCGTTCTTGTTGGCATAGGTTCGTCCCACCACGATGGCACGGGCTAAACACATCTGGTCTTGAGGGTTGTTAATTCGGACGAGACTCTTTTTGGTGTTGCGAAGGTCGTCCACCAATAACATCTTTTTGCGTCCTGTCCCTTGAGGAGGAGAGACGTGGGTCATGTCCAGTGTGGCTTTACCATCGGTGATGTCAAACTGATCATTGGATTGTTGTACGTGTTGAATCTTGTCCATGACTTTGGAAGCAGTCAATTCTGCAGGGGTGCTAAACTCGATCCAAACAGGGGATTTCAAACCGTCGTGTTGTATGGAAAGTCTCAAGCGATCGTCTTCTTTGGGTTGACATTGTCGCTTGAGTGCAGTGAGCAAAGAATCCCACACCTCGGTGATGAACACTTCTGCTTTCTCTAACGGCACTTCGGACTTGAAATCTTTAAACTTCACCGTGTATTTGTAAGCCGTGGTTCTAAATTTTCTAGAGGAGCGCTTTTCCGTCTCTCGAATGGAATAGTACTTTTCAGGGTTGACTAAGGGTGGTGAACTTGGTTTAGAGGGTTCGGATTCTGGTTCACTCATGTCCTCTTCAAAATCACTGGCATGAATTTGTGCCAAGATTTCAGCCCTGGTACGAGGCGATAGATCACGTTTCTGCCTCTTACTTTCTTCTTCTTTCTTCTCGAATGAATGGGATCGTTTCATCTTGAAAGCAAAAAGTCAAATGACTCAAGTTCAAACACCATAAACTACTTTATAGCCATAGCAGACCAGCGTATATAAAAGGGTGTGTGTCTTGTCCTTTCACTATTCATTTCACTCTCAAGCCGAGCACAACGATGGAAGAGACTAACCAGATGGAACGTTTCGTCAGAGCTTTGCGAGGGGTCATTAGAAAATTCTCTTCAGACCAGCCTACGGACTGCTCTCCTTCCTTTAGAGATAAAAGTCAAGATACTTGCTATATCTGTCAGAAGAAAGGGCATTGGTCTTCAGAGTGTCCAGACCGTCAAAAAAGAAAAAAAACAGGGGATAAAAAAGACAAAAGTCAAGATACCTGTTATTATTGTAAAGAAAAAGGACATTGGTCTCCAGATTGCCCAAAAAAGAAACAAGAGGAGTCAGAAGAAAAGAGGAATTCTTCAGAAGAAGAGAGGGATTCTTCAGAGGAAGAGAGGGATTCTTCTGAGGAAGAAAGAAGACAGGTGAAGAAAAAGAAACAGGAGAAAAAAAGAAGAAGGGAAGAAAGCGAGGAGGAAGAAGAAGAGGAAAAGAGTGTGACGGTGAAGAAATTCAAAAAACAGAGAGACTAAACAAGGAGAAAAGAAGAAATCAATGAACTTTTTATTAAAGTGTTGTGTTGTGAATTGTGAATTGGATTGTAAAAAATGGAGAAAAGAATAAATGAATGATATAAGGTAAGAGTCTTTGAGTTTTGATTTTAAAATAAGAAGCTACACTCACGCACTCATACACAGACACGTACTATAAGGGTAACATGGGTGGGGTTTATTTTTTTTTGAGTTATTGGCAAATTGAAATTGTATTTCTTTTCGAGAAATGTGGGTGGCCCTGAAAAGGGCCTTTTTCTTCATGGTGAAAGGGTGAGTTTAAGCAATCAACTTTAACTGCCTTATGCCTTTGCCACGTCCAAGGCCTACTTCTGGACTGCGTAATGTTGATAATGATTGGGTTGAAATCACTAAGGGTGGTACGGTAGGCTTAGTCACAGGGTTGACATGTTTGGCTCGGGAAGGTCGTATTCTCTTCGGTCGTGATAAAGAAGTCTGATACATTTGTTTCAGACTTCTTAACTCTGCTAAAATGTCCAACAGTACCGTGACCGTTTGATTTTCACCCTCTTGTTTCTTTGCTGCTACTTCTTCTTGCTGTTGCTGCTGTTGTTTTTTTCTTACCTCTTCTTCTTGTTGCTGTTGCTGTAGGAGAAAAGCCTGTTCCGCTTCCTTTTGTCGTTGTATAAATTTCTCCAATTCTTCTTTTTGTCTCTGTCTAAAATTCTCCACTTGCGGTAACGAAGAAGGTAACGAAGGTTCCGGAACAAATTCTTGCGAGGAGAGAAAATCCACAAAATCCCAATTCACCTCTTCTGAAAGTAAGTCCGAGTTCCCTTGGGCAGTCTCCCCTGATGGTGCACCCCAATGGATCGTTTTCTGAGTTTCCGTCATGTTGAATCACTGTCGCATAGATTGACTGCACACAAGCGCTAGCGAATCTATATTGACTACGTGACGTCACAGACTACTCTCTTCGGATTGGATGCGAGCTGACTGAATTCTGTAACGCGTGTTCGGATTGGTGAATGAACTCAATCCGTTTCAATCCTTTCTGTCCCTATAAATAAGCGCCGTTCACTGCATTGATTCACCTATTCTCGGAGCCTCAACATGTGGACAGACGTTGAATCTTCAACCCTTGTGTCAACAATGATGTTCAGGACGGACATGCACATGTATGTCCGATCCAAGTGGACCGTTGTCCACAGGACCAACAGCAGCCTGTGGATAAGAAGAGTCTATATAGAGAGACAAGGTTGCCTCAAGAGGACTCTGATGTATGGCCCTGCTGTAAGACGAAGTTTGAGGACAAGAAGATGTCGCAAATGCCCTTTATGTTAAGGGCATATTAACATAAACCAAAGGCCCTTTTCAGGGCCAGCCATATTTCTCGAAAAGAGATAGTCTTTGAATTGCCTACCCCTTTTTTAAAAAAAATTTTAAAAAAAAATCCCATGTTAAATTCCCCTTGTCCGTAGATTGTCCCACGATTTATTCCCATGTTAAATTCCCCTTGTCCGTAGATTGTCCCACGATTTATTCCCATGTTAAATTCCCCTTGTCCGTAAAGTGTCCCACGATTTATTCCCATGTTAATTCCCCTTGTCCGTATATGTTCCCACGATTTTTCGCCATGTTAAATTTCCATTGTCCGTAAAGTGTCCCAGGGGTGTTTTGACTGGAATTTCCATTGTCCGTAAAGTATCCCACTTCACTACTAAGGAGTTAACCTTAATCGATAATAAATATGAAATTGTTATATTCCCACTTCTTAAGATGTCAACCCATATTTCAATGACAGAAGCAATCCAAACTGGCGGATTCAATGAGTCTCCTCTCAAAGACTCTCTCTCTCTCTCTCTCTCTCTCTCTCTCTCTCACATACACGCGCACGCGCGTTCGGGTACGCATTTTTGGGACTGTCAATCTCCAAAAATACTATCCTCCTGACTCAAAATATGACATTCCTCGCATCATTTTCAGCAATATTTGTATTATTTGCCAAATAGATTAAATGCTGACTACATGTATATATAGATGATATATTTAACATATCAACATATTTTATTTTACACAGTCGTGCAAAACTTTCGTGCATTTAGTCGATTTAGCCTTGTCGGTACAATCTTGCATACTCTTAACGGACATATACGGTACGATTGGCAATTATATCATGTGAACTATTTACGACGGGATAGAAGCTATTGAAAAATAGTTTACATACTTGTAATCCACACCTTCGCCGGGAATGCTGAAACACGGGGCCCGAGAAGGGGTGAAATTTAACGACGTACGACAAATCATATGGCGACAAGATTTTCTACTTATCCTGTCAGACAGATTGTACGACTATTGCTCAAGAACAAGACCGAATCATTATTACTGTAGTATCTGATACCATACTGTTCCTGTCGTTATCTAGTCCGAGTTCCTCTGACGTTTCCATCCCCGTGTTATGTGTTGGGAAAGTTAATGTTGGATGGAAGAATCACAACTTTAAAATATCGTATTCTGGGTGAATATCTTACACGGGGTGAGAAAGACCACAGGAAACTGAGAGTATATGTTTCTGGCATAGGAGTACCTTGAAAAATGCTTATAAATAATTAGGGTTTGATGAACACGTACCCATTCTGCTATATGCGTTTCGTAAATTTTCGTTCCATTCAATAATAATCAGACGTTTTGAATGTTCAGTCATAATATGCCTTACTGGAAAACGGACATAGTATTCGATTATTCTCCCATACGCACTTATCGATTTTAAAAACGAAAAGCATAAAGAATATTTTTTTAAAAAAATGCACAAAACGTAGGGATTTCATTCATTGGTTTATAGTTCCTATTCTGACTGTCGCCAATGGGTCCTTAACACTGTTGAATTATTGGCGTTTCGACGCAAACGGAAGATCTGTTGATGTAAAAATGAAACAGACTGCTCGCTGTTCATTTCAAGTTTATAGAAGTAAAAACTGTCGTTTGCGTTCAAAATTTGCAACGTCTAGTTATATATATTTCTAAAACAAATTGAACAAATAACTAGGAGGTACTCTTGTATATCTGTATTCAGAGATATGTAAATCCAGAATTTACGGATTTATTGAGATTTTTAAAGAAAGTGAACTACATCACCTATGTTGCTTGAAAGTGTAGACCGGCTGAAGCAAATATGGCGACTGTGTTGCTAAAAAAAACTCGCTTTTGATTCAAAATGTCAACAAGTTGACAGTTTTGGGACCCCGTGGCGACATTCAGGCTAGAAACGTATAAACCAATAAGTGAAAAGACTAAGTTTTGTGCATTTTTTATATCCTTGTTGCCTTCTGTTTTTTAAAGCGTGGGGGGAGGGGTGTTTACAAAAACAAAACGGGATGGTGTGATAATACTATATCAATTTAGATTTTATCGAGGTCATGCATAAATGAATGTGTCAGTAAATAGGTTTCAATGATTGTTCAGCGCCCAATCCCGATGTCGTTTTAAGTACACCAGCTGTGCATAATTTTTATCGCAGCCTGTCATCAAGAAGAAAAACGGGTGTGTGGGAGGGTTGAAACCTAACAAACCGTATTCTTTTTTATCAAGTCTTCACGTAAAACGAACACAGTTAAGACGCTATCTATATAGGAACTACCTGTCGTTTTTATGGAACCCCCCACCACCCACGAGTAGAATAATATTCATCAAGACCTCGTGAGCTTGAAAGATATAGCTACTGTAGTGATCACTTGGTGGCTAAGAAATGAACCTTACTTGTAGTGATGGACAGAAGGATTAATAATGACTCATTTAATGACTCAGATTCTTTACTGTATTATTTTGTATTAACACAAAGTAGTTATTGGTATACACGCGTCTTGTTTGGAGCTGGTCTCAAATTCGTGCATCAGACCAAAGGACAAGATTGGGCTGAGATGATTCGCTATTTACACTCTTTTATAGACCTTCATGTTTTCGATGTTACACATTTAGAGTAGTATTTATTCATTACGGAACGATTTTCAGTTTTCAGCCCACTAATGTGGATGGCGTCCAATTATTCGGTGCATTTTTGGCCACGCTGTTCATTTGAAATAAAATTTGTAAATTGGTTTGTAAAATTTACAAATTATCCAACTCTTTTTATTCATTTCATTTTAACTGAGTCGTTGTGTTAAATCCTGTATATCCTGCATATCTTATGTAGTATCTGGTGCATACATAACATTATATCCATGTATAATTTGAATTTTCATATACATCGCAACCCCACCCGCCACACCCTCGTATCTAGGCTTGTACAGGAACGCATATTGTTCTCGAAAATGTTTTATCACATAAGGTAACGCGCAGTGGTGTGATGATGCATTCTAGCCAGTTTCAGGTGAATGTGTCGAACAGAGATTTAGAAATCTGAGATTTAAAATGTTTCTGAAGCACGAACTGCATCTTTGTTTCTTACGATTTTCCAGTAAAATAGAAAGTGTTCTAGCAATTTCCCGTGCACGAAGTTGTTACCATACCAATACAAAACAAGGTTTCATCTTTATATGCCTTATTACAGGATATGTTCAAGCCGATGGTAGTACGAAAATGATATGTAGGTCTCCCATCCACTGTAAAATTATATACCTATGGGCTGGCCGGGAAAATATACAGAATTTCAAATTATTATGGGAGTCGAGGTAGCTCAATTGGTAAAGCGTCAGATTTGTAATTTAGCGTTTCGGGTTCGATACCCGCCTAGGCCAGCTTGAGTCGGTTGCCTCAGTGTGGAATGGGAATACGATCTATATTTTTTTAATGCTGTTATAGCCAGCAAAATATAATAGAAGCACAATTGATCATCTCAAAAATGATAATTTCGGTTGCTTTTGAGGGTGGGGGCTCTCTTCAAACGAATAGAGCAATATTGCTGTCAATAGTACTGTCAAAGTGCTTAAGTTATTTTCATTGAATAGAAGAATGACAAGATGGGATAAGTCCACGAGCTTCATCAGCGAACTCAGTTTCAACAGTCCATTAACGTAGATGGCCCATGGGACAGAAATTTACATTCATTTCCCATTCAAACGGTTAATTTGAGGCCACATTTCATTAACCGGTTCCTTTGCGACATTCACTGATTGTCGAAGCGGGCTTGTCTATCATCAGTTTTACGCTCTGTAGTTTTCTTTAAACGGTACCCGTTCTTCGTTTGGTGCAGACAGTACCATAATGTTCCATTTATAATGTTCTAAATTTTCATTCACAAATTTCAAAGTAAACAACCCAATTAACATGCAGTACAAAATAACATCACCAGGCATGGATTAGATTTTATCAGTTGGTGGTTGGAAGGGAAATCGCGTTCTTTGTAAAAATGACTTATTTATTGAAAAATGAACCATTGTCCCGAAACTTGGCTTTTGTACCTGGCCGTTTCAACGGGGCACGAGTGCGAATCAGAAACGCTATGACCGTCTTCATATAGTTTTGACTGCAGTTAAGGTTTAAATGAAATAGAACGTGATAACGAGAATATAACAGCACCGTGGTTTGGCAGTTACCTTGACTTAAGCACCTGTAATTTCAAATGTAAACGTTAATGGGCGCCCATCCTTCTTTAATGGCTTGTCACTAAGTATTTAATAACTGCCATACATAACTATACAGTATCCTCTTTCTACTTTGGGGTCTTCTTTATTATATAAAACATGCCATTTCTTAAACTTTTGGAAACATACAGAGAATGTACCTATACTTCGAGAAATAGTCATCGCCAAGCCAGTCATCTGTTCGACAAGAACTATTTTGCTTCCACTTTTTCTCCAAAATGGATGGGTCAGTTTAAATCAGTATTGGTAGCAATGTACCTCAGCACATGCTCTACCAATTTATATCCAGAGAGGCTTCCTTAACAGCGGTGTGGTGTCTATAACAACCAAATGGGAACCCTATTTAAGACTTCTTGTCAAGAACTCCTAGTCCAAATTAAATCAGACTTGTTACTGATTTTCCTTGGGTCATATTCTAACAAACTCAGGTCCCAAGCATCAATATAGATTTCATGGCAAACAAATAAAACAGAAGATGAAACGAAATAAAACAACTAGTTGTTTACCCTTCCTTTCGGGAACAGCTGAGTCGTATTTGATGAAGCTCTGTAGGGTTGATCATCAGTGTTTTTTGACATGCTCAAGTGTGTATTAAGGATGGCATCGATAGCAATGGCGTGGATTGCTTAGCGAGCACGTTGAAGGGATATTTTCTACTTCTTGCAAAGGATCGGAATTTCTTTAATCCAAATTGTGCTCGAATATTCCTCTAGCAGCAGTTTGAGAACATTCTGAGATCAATGCGTTTTAAGTGGGTACCAACAGAGTTGATGTGACGTCAAATATGTCTTCCATGGTCAATAATTAAAAAAGCTCTATATTTTTCCTTATGAACTTGATCTTTGAGACGTAAATTCATTACGTGTATATGAGGCGGGGATGGA
The DNA here is from genome assembly GCA_028554795.2 of Sinohyriopsis cumingii. Taxonomy (NCBI): domain Eukaryota; kingdom Metazoa; phylum Mollusca; class Bivalvia; order Unionida; family Unionidae; genus Sinohyriopsis; species Sinohyriopsis cumingii. The sequence continues at coordinate 95,110,797 of CM068841.1, read as the reverse complement.
GGTGGGTGGGGTCGAGGTACGAAATATTGTACTGAAATTTCTGAGTCAGCAGACTTGTACCTTACCCCAAACTCTAGATACACATCATTTCTCTATGTGCATCATTATTTTGGGATTTTGCGAGATTATATCGAAGACTGATAGATGTATCTACCGCTTGGGGATCATATGGGATTAACATGGGGGTGGGGGCACATTTTGGGTTATATGATATTATATAGGCATACATATGCCATTAATTAACACGCGGAAGACACTCGGGGTCAAATTAAATTTCATAGGCACACAAAAGTTTAATATGGGAATGGTATCATAGGGTCGAACGTTTTTATGGGGTCCAACTGGGAATTGTAATATGAAAATGGTGAAAGAAAATGTAATGTCAAAGTTTTTATTTACTATTCAAGCACATGAAATATACTGTGCACACACACACACACACACACACACCAATAAAAGGGAATAATTATTTTTCGACACATTCTTTTGTACAACCATACAAACATACTATCACAAGAGAACGGGAAAACAATTTTTATAGAAACACTAATGTACCCTTACATACAAAAACATAGTATCACTCTCACTCACTCACAGACACGCAGACACATATACAATAAGGTAGTGTTTATAGACATTAATATGCCGCTACATACAAACACACGATAACACAAGCGAAATAGATAAATGGGACTTTATAGTTTTAGGTTGTCAATAACACACACACACACACACACACACACACACACACACACACACATGGCAAATTAAGATTAATATACCTCTTTTCAAGAGATCGGTGTGACCCTGAAAAGTGCCATTGGAGCTGTCAACCCAAAGTAGTTAACATATGACACACGCTTCACCGGTCTTCTTCCCCTCAAATTTCTTCTCATTATGGGTACATACAGTAAGACCCTCTTCTGACACCCTTACCTCTCCACGAGGGGCCCCGAGTGGCCGAGTGGTCTAAAGCGTTCTCCGTTACGGATCATTGCCATCTCACCTCTGTCTGCGTGGGTTCGAGTCTAGGATTCGGCTAACGTGGGTATGTGAGAAAGCTTGCCAGTAGCTTCTCGTGGGTCGGTGGTTCTTCCCGGGGTTTTCCCGGGTTCTTCCTCCACCATTGATACTGGCCGCCATGCATAGTCTATCGTGTGCTGAAATATGGCGTTAAACCCCACAACGACAACAACAACAACAACCTCTCCACGTGCAGTTTAGTTTTTCCATATCACTGTGTCCGTTACCATGGCGATGGTCCATGATGACTTCACATAGACTTGGTAGTTGGGTTAAAAAGATGGATTGAAATGTTTCACCAGTACAAGTTCGAGTTACACAATTCAGTCAGAGTGTGGGGTCTCTTACAGTCAGAAGAAAGCTGACACGTGATGACGATGATGATGATGATGATGATGATGATGATGATATATATATATATATATATATATATACATATATATATATATATATATATATATATATATATATATATATATATATATATATATATATATATATATATATATATATATATACTCGCCAGCGTTCGTGCGGTTTATCAATGCGGCCCGGTATAAGTACCATGCTTATGGTCGAACCAACGAAGACAATGTAGTGGGGTGCGCCTGCCAGTGTGGATACCTCTTGTACTCAGAGTGATAGTACTACAACGACTAATGCAGTAGTGATCAGTATTCTTCTTCCAGAAAGAATGTTTACCTCCTTTACCATCGTTACCTTTGGTGGATGATGTCAGAAAGTGACAGAAGAAAAAATCACAGAGCATGTTAAGAGAACGAGATGAAGAAGAGAATGGACAAACTTTGAAGTGTGAACGACATAACGAAGGGAGTGAAAGCAACACACTGTTTGTGATATTATACATTTTGGCGGATTTAAAGTATCTTAAGCAAATGCATTAGACTTCTTTGACTGAACGAAAGACAAAGAGATTCCCGTGTCAAGATTTCTAAACCTTCCATCACCATAACCACGCCGGCCGCCACTGAGATGTCAGCAGCATCAGCAGTTACTTGTACTATCACTACCAAAGCAGCAAGGATGCGCCGTTATTCTAGGGAATGTTTCAAATCGGAACTAGACCTGTTTGCCATACAACTAACCATGATGAGAATACAAGAATCACAATGGTAGAATTCCACCCTGTGTTGTCTGTGACTACACCAGCCCCTTTCAAGTTTGAAATCAAAGAACGCACCAAGGATTATATCAGTTTAAATAACAGTCACTTGTATCTAAAATTAAAAGTTCTCAAAATGGACAACACCTATGTAGGCGCCAATACCAGAGGAGATTCCGTGAACGATTCAGCGAGGTGGATTTGTACTGCAATAACAAATTTGTGAGCAGCAGCACGGATTCTTACCACGTGTGTGCGCATGTATGTTTAATGTCTGTAAAGCTCACCTAAATTTTTATTGGTTAGTAAGTATATGGGGTCTTCATCACTCCCACATGTTGTTGGATAGTAATCAAAAAGTGGATGTTGAATTGTAGGATGTGTGTTGAATAATAATTAAAAGTCGGTGTTGGATAGTACACCTCAACTGAATTATTGCAACGATATAACTTTGGTGGCCAAGCTTGCCCGCCACGTCTCCGTTCAGTGTGATCAAATCCGCATGGATCGTATTCCGCAAATTGCGCTGCCTCTGTTTCGTTGCCCGACGACCTCTCCGTTACTGGAACGTTTCTGCGACTTATCTTTATTATCACTTCCGGGATGTAAGGTCTATTTATGTCATCTTTTTCTACTTGTATCACTGACCGTAGTGGAAGATACTTTGATGTTGGTATTTGACTCAACCAGTGAATAGGTTTGTACGGGGATATATTCACTTCAGCTAGTAAACATCTTTCAAGAGTCCATCCAGATATTGTATAGATCAATTTTTCCAACTTTTCGAGAATCTTTATAAAGCTTGTGTCGATTTTGTTATTAATAACCGCTGTGTCTTTGTGGTTTAAAGTTATAAACGGATCGCCATAAAACCATACGGTTGTGGTCTTACGCACATCCATTTGTGATGTTTAACTATTAAGCGGCATCCTCAAATGCACAACGACAACAATATTTGCTTTAACTCCAGAGGTGTATATGTGTTATCACTTCGACAGGAATCCTGGATTCATCTTCGAAAAACGTTTCTACAGGTCTTTAACTGCCACGTATTCAGTTGGAATAATTGCCCAATAACGTTTTAAATCACCATGACATTTGTGAAGCTTAAACTCGGGTACTTGTAATTGCTTTGCGTTTGTAGCAACCTCAGTCGGTTGTATTCAGGAACACATGCAGCAATCTAGTTATCAATAACAGATGCAATACGGTTTTGTTTGTATTAGAACATGCGCGAATTTTCAGTTCCTTGGGCTCGTGAAGGAATTTGAATATGTAATCGTGCTATTATTTTCACGGTCAATCTAATGTGTGCAGTCCATATCAGTTATAGGGATTTGAATACAACCATAGATTAGTCCTTATCGTGCCAAGCGACATACTCAAAAGCCCAGAGATAAATGAAGCTAAGTACATGTTAAAGATTGGGTAAGTAGTGTAGTGGGACCTGTACTTGTGATTTATATCAACCTTACATCATCAAATAAACTTTTAATTTTCATTTACAACCATCTTAGGTATCAACGTCTTCTCGGCTATAAAGAAAAATGTTATTTTTTTTTTAAATTATTATTTCACGACTTATAATATGGGTATACATTCACAGTAAGCATGCATATACTTTTTTACCTCCTAATTATTTATTAGCGCTTTCAACGGCCTAAAAAATTTGATAGGCTTTTGATTTAGCAAGTTACGTAAGGACAAGAACTGTTCAATTAGCTTTGAGATTGGAGGGCACGCCGAAAATTTTATATTTCTTGATTAAGTTGTTTTCATTTTAAAATCGACACGAGAAACAAAAATTAAATAATCATTTCGTACAACAGCCAGCTTCACTAGTGCTAACAACGAACAAAGAGATCTGGCTTGCCTATGCAAATATTGATCGGTCTAGTAGAATTCACACTTTACTATGTTCAAAAGATTGTGTCAGTAATTCATGTCCACACTCGTGTCTAACGCACGTGGTCATGCAAATGCACTTGTCACAATCTCAAAGATGTATATACATAGTAGAGTGATAATAGCTGTTTTATTGGCCACTGATTTAGGTCAACAGTCTTTTGCTCCACGTGACTGTCCTCTTGCATGGACTCGTATTGGTAACTTTCACAATTCATGGCTTCGCATGTATAAAACGTCATTGCGTATAGAAGGAGCTGACCTATGTCAGTACCAAAAACCTAAAACGTTCATCGTCACTCTGCTCAATCTGACACACCTAATTTTGCAATAAATAAATCAATAAATAAATAAAAGTAAATAATAATAATAATAATAATAATAATAATAATAATATGAATAATATGAATAATAATAAATACTGTTCCGACGGTGGAAAAGATCGAATTTAGGTAGTAAAATAGTTATTAGGAAATCAACATTTTTTCAGAACCTGCGAACACATCTCTGAGTTAAGTTAAAACATTTTTAACATATATTATTTGTAGTATAAGCTTACGTAAATTGTAGGCCTACTGTTTCGTTATTGTCCGAATTAAGAGATTTAAGTAACGGGTACAATTATGAGTCGTATAGTCCTAATTTTCATCCGAATTTCTGCATCCAGATTGAAAGTTGGAAAAGTATGTAAAATATCTCACTTCTAAATAAAAGCATAAGTATGTATTGTCAGTTACATTATCTGATAGGCCAAAAATACTTTATTTTACACAAATATACGGTTAAACAGGACGCAAACCAAATATCGTTTTCTTCTGTTGGTGTAGATGCGAAATGATTGAAGAAAATTCACGGATCCGGTCTGGCCATGGTGTGTGTGTGTGTGTGTGTGTGTGTGTGTGAGGGGTTGTCACAATCTTTATATATATTGTTTGTCAATACCATCCTTCCATATAATGTAGTTGCTGTAAGCAATATATGTTCATTCTGCAAACGTAACGCGAAAATAAAAGAAAACAAGCAAAAGAACATAAAACAAGAAAATATACAATTACATGAACATTTTTGGCGACGGTTGAAATTGACTGAATGTTTCGCATTGTGACAGTTAAAATAATACAAGAAACATATCATCCAATTGAATATTGTTTACATCTGTTGAAATTATATGAATGTTTTACATCCCTAAAATCAAAAGCATGAAAAGTTGACTGATCGTAAAACATGTACCAAGCTGCTTTCCAAGCTTTTCAGTCTGTGTCTCTGGGAATTAATTATAAACCGGGGATAAATGTGCGTTGGAAAGTCTTCTCAGTTCTTCTTTTCATGCCCATATTTATATATGGTATACTCATAGGATATGGGGATGTGAGGAGTTACCAAGTTTTGGCCATAGGACAACTTCGAATCCTGAGGGGGAAATAAATCTAAATTATGACTGTTATAAGCACATATATAGGCCAATCACGTGTATATCCCAATGTTCAAGTCTCCGACTAATCTCATGTTTACCCCAAATGTTCAAGTCTTAGTCAAATCTTACGTTTACCCTAATGTTCAAGTCTCAATCCAATCTCATCTTTACCCCAATGTTCAAGTCTCAATCCAATCTCATGTTTACTCCAATGTTCAAGTCTCAATCCAATCTCATATTTGCTCCAATGTTTAAAGGCTCGGTTCAATCTCATGTTTATCCCAATTTTCAAGTCTCAGTCCTCTCTCATGTTTAGTCCAATGCTTAAATCTCAGTCCACTCTCGTGTATCTCAAAAGTTCAAATCTCAATCTACAGACATACATTAGGAGCTGCACAACAATTTAAAATTCTGAAGTTACTAAAATGTAATATATGATGTACGCCATCTACCTGCAACTTCCCTAAGATATGGATCAAAGGTTCAATACCGATATCTACAGACACCAACCCCAATCATATCCCGAAGTTTCGAGTTTCTGGAATGCTGTAGAGGGATGTATTGCGTATCACGGTACACGCACATACGTCTGATCGTACAGGATCATATAAATTAATGACAGCAAACTAATGGAGTTGACGCCTAAAATCACCTCACCCCATCATTCCTGGATTCGTCGCTTGGAAAGAAGAGGGGGCATGCAAATCACCCCACCCCATCTTTCCTCGATTCGTCGCTGGGAAAGATGAGGGGACATGCAAATCATCCCACCCCATCTTTCCTGGATTCGTCGCTGGGAAAGAAGAGAGGACATGCGAATGGAGGTTCAGTTCGATCACCGTTTTGTGACATTGGTTAGTTGCGTGTCTTTATATTACAGCAACACAAGAAGGCCACTGAACCTCCAAGGAAAATTTATGGGATAAGTTTGTCCCCAACATCCTCCTTATGATAAAAGAGGCGGAGAGGGGGGGGGGGGCTGAACATAGGAGACATTTAATGAAGAAATAAAGATAGCGTTCGAAAATATGATGGGAGGTTTTTGCGCAGGCATTCATTTTTCGAAATTGAATACCGTAATCTTGCGTTCTAGAGTAGACACTGAATTGGGGATAGGGCGCCTTGGGAAAGGAAACATCTTGAGTGAGACCCCCAAGAACGTAAGCCAGTATGAATTCGTGTCAACTTCTACAGGTTACCCGTAATTTGTAGGTTTTTTTTTTTTAAATTTGTGTCAGTGTACAGCAGTACAAACGTTTTGTAAGTTTTTATTTCTTATAACAATTAACGTTTTTAGAAATAAAATTTTACAATATTTTTTATCCCGGGAGTCTGGGCGTATTTTTTTTAAAATCGAGCACGATCCAGAATCTGTTTTAGCTCTGCGCGATGAACGTGGGGATAACTATAATATGCTTTGGAAAATTAACATTAGGCTCGGAGATCAAAACAGGTCTTTTTTTTTTTTGTTGCACCATACCCTATGTTAAACTGATAACGTCTTGCATAGAATTACATGTATTGATTTTTATGCCAAGTAAAACCCCACATTTTTGCGTATCTGGCATTATTTTAATTTTAGCGCGTTTTTTAAGGTAAGAAAAGGCACCACGAAATATTTAAATTGCATTTTATCCGTTTATTTTGCCAAATACGCGCCCTACACATATATTTAACCAATTTTTAAGATATTTTGGAAAATTTTAGCTGCTACGCGTTGCCTGAAATAGAGTTTTGAATTAAGTGGGTCCACGTATAATCCAAATAGGAAGATGCATTGCCGGCATGACGGAAGTAAAAAAGATACTTAGTGACGTCATTCTCTTGGCTCGAAAATATGTTACACAGCAAATTTATATCGACTCTTTAACCAAAATTTGAACACCATATATCAAATTCATAACTTTTCAAACACCAGATAGACAATTTTAATAGAACTGATCACCAGCGTATGAGGTATATACTTCTGGACTGCTAATTTAGCGATTTTTTTCATTTTTATATTTCAAGTTTTGGAAAGCTCTTGTCGTAATATCTTAGGGTTTGGGGTGGATATATATATATGTAATAATGAGACGATGGTACATCCCAGAAAGTTAATATCACACATATCTATTTGTTCACTAGTAGCGACACTTTCGTTTTTTAGTTGCTCCACACCGGGATCATGAACGCTTAAAGATGAGTTTGAGCACAGGAGTCTGATGTTTTATCAATAAAGTACGATGAAATTTATGGTACAGATAAGGTGATTTTTTTGTTGTCAGAGATTTCGTCGTACTTTAAAACGTCAGACTCCTGTGGTTAGTGTGTGCCTATATTAACAGAAGATGGCCAGAAAAGGAGTTTTTGTAGCTACTGGCTATTATCAGCCAGATATTTAGAACTGGAGGCATCCACTACCCAAATCTGACAGTAGTTATTCAGCGACTATTTACCTTGTCTCACAGCAATGCAGACTGTGAGAGATCTTTTTCTATGATGAAAAATAAAAATACACGCAGATTGTAGGAAGTCCCTGAATGCAGACACACTAACATCACTTTACGGTGTAAAACATTGACACCTGCTACATAGACTTTAAAAACCCATATTACACTTTGAAAAGTACAAAGGGTGCATGTGTTGCATATAATAATGTGTGTGTGTGTTACAACATACCCAAAATCAAAAGAATAAAGTAAAAACAGTTTCATAGATGTAAATAATTATGTAAACGTGACTAAAATTAGTTCGTGTATGCCATTTGTTGTTTTAATTTGTTGGTCTTATATAATGTATGAGTACATTGTTTCGTGTAATGTTTTTGTTTGGTCTTTGTAAGTTTTTTTTTGGTCTGGCATGCAGATTTTCATCTCAAGGGGATGACATGTATGAGCATGCCATTCTGATTAGACGATTATTATTACAATTTTATTACATTACAATTACAATATTACAATTTAATATATGCACGGAAAGAAACAGCTTTCAGTATGGTTTCACAGAGAGATATTATAGAGGTTCTGAATATTTAGTTGGGCTGAAGGCTAGCTTGATGAATTGAAAACTTTTTTTATTTAATTACCAGCTCCTGTTAAATACGAGGGAGCTAAATCATAACCACATACAAAATGAAAAACTTATATTTTTAAACTTTGCCTATAAATATTTTTTCCAATAATAATAATAATAATAATAACAATAATAACTTTATTTTAGCCTTAAATCCATAGGCAAAAGCAAGCAATTTTACGGCAAAAAAAATATTGATACAACAGTTTGCACCTGTGATCAATTAATAACGGATTACGGCAAGTGCAAATTGAAACACTTTAATTAATCTGGTATTGAAACCGTTAGAACAAAATGCTAAAACTAGAGTTTTAATTTCCAAAATCATCTGTAATCAGATTATTTTTAAAAAATGATATCACTTTCTTAACATCGGTTTCACAGCTCACATGTTAATTTGTAATAAAAACAGTCTACTCCAAATGGCATACCCTGAAGTTCGAGAACACGCAACGGCATCTAATGATGAATTATGAATAATCAAAAGCAAAAAAAAAGAATAAACACTGACACGCAAGCGCATAAACAAGATAACAAGCAAGTATACACGTAAAGGGGAATATATATGCGATTGTACACCTCCATTACACAAACACGGAATTCAGCGTCTGAGGAAAACAGGTTATAAATATTTAAACAAGAATGCACACACGACAAACGTAAGAAAATGTTTCTTAAAAACATCAAAAGTTTACATAAAATTCTTGCAACTCACAATTGTTAAATTACCCGAACTTATTTCATATTAATGAGGACATAATGTATATGTTAAAGAACGCAGGAGTCACTCTTCCATGCAGTATTGTAATATACTGTATGAATATATTATCACCAGCATTATGCGTGAACAGAGTTTGACCTCAGTGGAAATTAGATATTTCGAAACTTTTGTCTCTGTTTCACTCTCTGATTGAACCATACTTGTTTCACTCAAAGGTTGATCCAAACTGTACCAATATCCACATTTTCCGCTTTCAGAAATCCCATGTTTGCAATGAGAAGCGATGCGAAGCAGAACTCAGCTGTACTTGTGTTAATTTACGATGGTTGCGAAATACTGAGTTATTCGAAATGTAAATTATACGTTTTCAAGTTGGAACTTTTCTCTGCGGCTTTTATAAATAAAGCAATATCAGATATGCGATAATATTTGTGTTATCGGAGTCATTGCTTGCGCGGTGAATTTAACATGATTAAAAAAGACAGGTTATTTCTAATTAGATACATCCATCCATCCATCCATCCAAACACACATACCTACCTACCTACCTACCTACATACATACGTACATACATACATGCATGCATGCAGACATACATACATACATACATACATATGGACAGCAATACGTATATACACGGCACATATTGTCACTTGTCTGCGTACGTTGTTTACATTGTTATCTGAATTCTTATCAGTGTTTTCATACATAACGATGAATATACTACTCAAAGGCCTATGCAATCAATGATTTATTGTTCAGTACGAGGCTCGCCACCAAAAACGTGATACTGTCTTAGAAACACAAGTATGTGCCTCTGTGATTGTCATTTGTGATAAACGAATTGTATCTGAAAACACTGCAAATGTCACCTGGATAGGACTGTTGAACAAAATTGTTTATATTCTGACATCAAAATTGCTTCAGGGAATTACTTTTCACCTCGTTAACTTGCTCAGCAGGTGTCTTTATTTGTGTCAACAAGTCTAAAGTAGTTTATAAAATGCGGCTATTATCATCTTGAAATATTTTATTTCTTTTACTTTCAACAAAAGACGACTTACTGAGAAACAAAAATGTTAAAATAGGCCTGAATCAGGATAAAATTCCAAGTAAATATGGAATAAATTACTAAATCAGTGCACAGTCATAAACTGTGATCCGTAACGTTTTGCATTATTGACTAGATTTTGGTTTGATGGTTTTGTTTTTATTAACGACAAACTGCCATTTATTATCCTTCCATCTTTAAGGAAACTTATTTTAACTATCAGTTTTACGTCATTTTTGGGGTAGTAATAACAGCAGCAATTATAGTACAGCTGAATAGTAAGATCAATAGTAGTTGTAGTAGTAGTAGCGCTGACGTGTAACATAATCATCAACAGTGGTAAAAACACCAAACACTAATTGCGTTAGTACCGGGGATGGAGGAGGGAATCGCTGCGGTCACACCGATGGTATTTTACAGTGTGAGGGAAAACCTCACAGAATGTATCACTATCTTAGTCGTACATCCTGAGGTCCATTTCTCACAGAATAATATATTTCCATTGTTAAGATTTTGTTTTAAATAGTATTGATAATACAAGCTCATCCTTCAACCTTGCAGGTGTTCCGTAAGTTTCACGTTTGAGAAAATCTGTAGATCGCATGAAATGAGAATCGTTTCAAGATTATAAGTGCATATTCCACTAAAATCGACAACCTGATAACTTAAACGTCAAAGGTGATTCCAAATGAAAGTTAGTTATATGTTCTTTCCTCACCCAGTTATACTGGCCACTATATATAGCCTGTCTTACCCTGAGAAATGACATTAAACCCAAAGTAACAACAACAATCACATATATTGCTAGTGATGTGTTACATTTGGGTTAATGTGTATTTAATATTTTTCAAAAATGCTATGAACACAGACTTCAAGATTGTTGTTTAAAAATATCATGTTACGTAATAAGCACTGACACGTTGAGGGAATGAAAACCGACATAAAATGACGCCAATAGTTTGTCCTTCCTAGCACATTTTAACTTCATTTGAAATTATTTGTGTCAAAGCCTATAAAACATATGCTACTAAATATAATTAGAGAGAAAAAATGGAATATTGTGTGTTTTTGATGTCAAGTATACATCACATTTTAACTCGATGCGCGTCAACTGTCACATTAAACGCTATTACGAAATAATAAGGGAGACAGCACCTGTTGTGTACTCCGAGATGAATGATTGTAAATACGTAATTGATAATTATAATCTGGTATAGGTGACAGTGGAAAACAAAGGAGACAATCAATATGAAACAATATTATTGATTTAGACTGGATTATGACCGAGACTCGGCTAGGTAAATGCACTGTTCAGAAAGTGTCTATGGGTTAGGGAAGCACTGAGGTGTTGAGACACAGTATATAAGCTTTTGTTACCTGGCGGATTGAACTAGCACAGCGAATCATGTAGTTAGTTGTATATCATAGCACGTCGTACATAATAAGCTCACACAGTACAGGTAAGGAGCAAAGCGGGCGACATGTTAACCTCATAGACAACCTCAGCGCACTTCCTAAACGTTTTTACCTGTCACGGCGCTTTGAGGATACAAACCATACGTTTTCCAAACTTTGTGAATTTCGTTCATCTGGTGAGAAAGAACACAACTTCTGACAGATTTAGTCTCCGAGAGAGAAATATATTTTTGGATAGTCTCGTCTGTAATTTGGTAACCTGTAGACGTCAACATTTATGAATTAATCATCATGCTCGGCAGCAAAAAGCAGCAATTCTATGTCCAGTTTCTAGGATGGGTGGAATGTAAGGGAATACGTGGAACGAAATACACGGATCCTGTTATTCACGACTTGAAAAAGAAACAGGGAAAATGGAAGTATGCGCCAAAATTGACTATACAGGTCAATAAGAGAGAACTGCGCATTTCACAGGAAATGCAAGAGGAGAAGAAAAAATCGAAGAAGATCAAGAAGATTCAATTTCCCATGATTCCAACAAGGGACATTACGTACTGCATTCAGGCAGAAACTCCAGAACGACGGCCAGACGATATTGTGGCTTGCATATATCTAGGGTATGTACCACGCACCAAAAGATACGTTCATGCTCATGTATATAGATTTGACAGTCCTGAAACTGCCGCGTCTTTTGTAA
>CM068841.1:94985893-95093393 GCA_028554795.2 Sinohyriopsis cumingii | reverse complement strand
CGACTGCCAAATAATACCATACATATATGACGTGCTTACTATCTGCATGTTATCTATTGCATTTTAGGGAATACTATTGTTCATTGTTTTCCGTTATGTCGGATTTTTTTATTTCTTTTCTTGGGCTGGGTTGGGGGTATAGGCTCTTGCAATATTGTAGCACTAAATTGGACGACATTTGTTCAAACAAATGAAACGTTTGTAACTGTAGAAAACAGAATGTCCAGATGGCGTTAGATATTGTCATGTTGTACTAGTTTGTTTCTCGCACCTTTTTATCATCTTATATGTATGAAAATAATGTTGATTGAACGTATTCGCATGAATTTTTTTGTGTTGATTGAATGTATTCGCAGGATTTTTTATGTTGATTGAATGCGCCTGTTTGATTTTGAAGTTGACTGACTATATCCGCATTTTTTTTTTGTGTTATGTTGATTGATTGTATCCGCATAATGTTAATGTTGATTGAATATATTTGCATTATTTTGATGTTGATTGATTGTATCCGCATGATTTTGATGCTGATTGAATGTACCCTTATGATTTAGACTTGAAAGATAAAAGAAAATCCACATTATCACCTACGCTTACATATCCATTATACATACGGTATAGTGACTTATTTAGTTGTAGATGTTGTCAAGTTTAAATACAGTAATAGTGGAAGGTAAATTCAGTACCGTTTCGTGGAGAATTATCAATGTTTAACTGGGGGTAAATACAATAATAGTAGAAAATAAATTCTTACCGTTTCATCTAGAGTTATCAATAGTTAATTGGCAGCGGTGCTAATAGACAAGTGTTTGTCGTATATTAATAAGTAATCGTTTTTATGGTAATTATCCGGAGTGGATGCATACGAGGGAGTGAGATTGTGTTTGGTATAGACCAATATGTAAACGTCTTTATGGTAATCATATGGAGTGCATGAATTACGAGGGAGTGAGATTGTGTTTGGCATATACCACTATGTAATCCTGTTTATAGTTATGATCCGGAGTGGATGCATACGAGGGAATGAGATTGTTTTTGACATATACCAATAAGTAATCGTGTCAATGGTAATAATCCGGAGTGGATGCAGAAGAGGAAGTGAGATTGTGTTTCTTGTATACTAATAGTTAATCTTGTTTATGGGTATATCTCAGAGTGGATGCAGAAGAGGAAGTGAGATTGTGTTTTTCATCCAGAAAGGGGGGGGGGGGAGGGAGGAGGAGTGGAGGATGTACATATTACGAAGCCAGAGAACAGGAATAGTTAAAAGAGATGGGTGTATGCATTACATATGCACGAATCTTCATATTCTTCAAAATGCAACATATTTGCATTAGTCTCCGTGGTCTTCTGATACCCGCACAGAAACACACAATAGCTATATATGTAATTAAAAAATAAGGCAACATAAGTAGTCTGTATAAATATATTATCTGGCCTGTAACGTTAGGCCAATGGCTTCAATTTCTGTAAATATTTAACGCTACCCCTAATACTGTTTCGTTTTATTTTGTACGTTTTCAGTGAAAACACAAAAAGATGGGGCTGATTATTGTTATAACTTTTGTAATAAAGTTTAATATTTTGTTACTAAGTTTGTTTTTCTATCCTTTTATATCCATAGTAGAGTAATTAATATGGAATTGTTTTTCTTCAGAAACTGTAAAGTGTGAATTAAGATTTATTGATTTGCTTTTCAGCGGCTATAATCAAAATAATTTAAAACTGGGAACCTGAGTTATATTCAGAATTTATTCCCCTTTCCTCAATGTGTGTTTCTTTATGTTTTCGGATATGTTCACCAGAATCATTACTTTTCACCAATCTGGAAATGCTTTCGCCAGCTTCCTTTCCAAATGTAGGTTGCTTCAGGTGCATTTAGAAAACAAGCGAGATGAACAATAAAACGAAGCAAGCAATTTTACACGTTAATAAATCAAGATGTAAATATGAAATCAACTTTAGAAATAATTCATGAAGACAAAATTGCAGAAATATTGTTAATCCTTTTGCTCTGAATATAAAATCCGTCTCGTAGGTAAGCAGACAGGAAAAAATGCAGTGAATGCTGTATACCGATTTTACCCCCGCCACCTTTGATACGCTGAACAATCAGTGAAGGGAATCCTATCATAAGTTGTGTGCATTATGTAGCAGTTGAAACATTACAGAGCTTTTATCGCATATTAACGTTTTTGAGCATGTAAAACAATGTTTCGTGACACAAAGCAGTATTAGGTATGTGTGTACATTTAAAATGTCTCATAAACTGCACACATCACAGAAAAGAAATCAAAATGAATGCAAATGTTTCAGATATTTTAATTTCATATTTTTACAACAATGAACACGGGCTTAAGATTTTAAAAATCCACAATAGAGCACACCACTCTCAGCACCTCTACCCACCCGAGTAGCTACACCCATATGTCCCTGGGATGTGCACTTAACTTCTCATTTACGTCATGCCAGTTGATCTGGACAAGCTTGGTATAATCACGGTGTAGTTGATGCTACAGCTTGGTATAATCAAGGTGTAGATGATGGTACGGCTTGGTAATAATCACGGTGTAGGTGATGCTACGGCTTGGTATAATCACGGTGTAGTTGATGCTACAGCTTGGTATAATCGTGGAGTAGATGATGCTACGGCTTGGCATAATCAAGGTGTAGATGATGGTATGGCTTGGTATAATCACGGATAATCGCGGTGTAGGTGATGCTACGGCTTAATATAATCACGGTGTAGTTGATAGTTGATGTTACAGCTTGGCATAATCACGGTGTAGATGTTGCTACAGCTTGATATAATCACGGATAATCACGATGTAGATGATTATCAAGCTTGGTATAATCACGGATAATCACGATTTAGATGATGCTACATCTTGGTATAATCACAGTGTAGATGTTGCTACAGCTTGATATAATCACGGATAATCACGGTGTAGATGATTATCAAGCTTGGTATAATCACGGATAATCACGGTGTAGGTGATGCTACAGCTTGGTATAATCACAGTGTAGATGTTGCTACAGCTTGATATAATCACAGATAATCACGGTGTAGATGATTTTCAAGATTGGTATAATCACGGATAATCACGGTGTAGGTGATGCTACAGCTTGGTATAATCACGGTGTAAGTGACGCTACAGCTTGGTATAATCACAGTGTATTTTGATGCTACAACATAGTATTATCACGGCGTAGGTGATGCTTCAGCTTGGTGTAATCACGGTGTAGATGATACTACAGCTTGGTATAATCACGGTGTAGGTGATGCTACATCTTGGTATAATTGCGGTATAAGTGACGCTACATCTTGGCATAATCACAGTATAGATGATGCTACAACATGGTATAATCACGGCGTAGGGGATGCTACATCGTGGTATAATCACAGTGTAGTTGATGCTACAGCGTGGCATAATCACAGTGTAGTTGATGCTACATCATGGTATAATCACAGTGTAGTTGATGCTACATCATGGTATAATCACAGTGTAGTTGATGCTCCATCTTGGTTTAATTACAGTGTAGTTGATGCTCCATCTTGGTTTAATTACAGTGTAGTTGATGCTACATCTTGGTTTAATTACAGTGTAGTTGATGCTACATCTTGGTATAATCACAGTGTAGATGATGCTACAGCTTGACATACTCACAGTGTAGATATTGCTACAGTTTGGTATAATCACGGTGTAAGTGACACTACAGTTTGGTATAATCCCAGTGTAGACGATGCTACTACTTGGTATAATCACGGTGTAAGTGACGCTACAGCTTGGTATAATCACGGTGTAGATGATGCTACAGCTTGGTATCATCACGGTGTAGATGGTCTACAGTGTGGTATAATCACGGTGTAGATGATGCCACAGCTTGGTGTGATCGTGGTTTAGATGATGCTTCGTCTCAGGATAATCACGGTGTAGAGGATGTTACTGCTTGTTATAATCAAGGTGTAGATAATGCTACGGCGTGGTATAATCACAGTGTAGATGATGCTACAGCTTGGTATACTCACGGTGTAGATGATACTACAGCTTCGTATCATCACGGTGTAGAAGATGATACGTCTTGGTACAATCACAGTGTAGGTGATGCTATATGTTGTTATAATCACGGTGTAGTTGATGCTACAGATTGGTATAATCATGGTATAGATGATGATATAGCTTGGTATAATCACAGTGTAGATGATGCTACAGCTTGGTAACATCACGGTGTAGAAGATGCTACGTCTTGTTATAATTACGGTGTAGGTGATTATACAGATTGGTATAATCGCGGTATAGATGATGTTGTAGCTTGGTACAATCACAGTGTAGATGATATTACGGCTTGGTATAATCACAGTGTAGATGATGCTACACCTTGGTATCATTACGATGTAGATGATGCTGCGTCTTGGTATATTCACGGTGTAGATGATTCTAAAAATAATTTTGACAGTTGTATTGATATTGTAGTTCAAAAATGAATAGTACAATAACGAATTAAACCGATTAAGAGTTTTATACTAAAAACTGTGCATCGATTTTGTAGAAAACCATATGTAGATGTTACTGAAAAGACGTTGTATGTTAATTTATTTTGTGATTAAAACAGACCTGTCCAAACCTCAGAGGTAATGCAAGTATATTTCAACATAAACCTTGCCATACAAGTATATGTACTTTTTGCACTAAAGATACGGTATTTCATTTCCAATATGTGTGGTCATAGGGCGTTTGGACGTCATCGTCCTTTGTATTTACCAACGTAATTGTACGTACTCCCCTCTGAAGAAAAGACTGTCCTCTGCTTGCTTGGCAAAGTAAAAAAGGAACATATTAGTTTATGTTTGTAAGTGTTTTCTCTGCGTATTTTAATACAGAAAGCGACTTCAAGATTCATGTATGACACAACTAGATAATAATTGGAAATGACTCATTATCCAGATGTTTCATTCTGACCAGCTCGCCTATTACTGTCAAATAAAATATGCATTGGATGTAAGACGGCACTATAATTTACAGAAAAATCACATTTTGTTGGCTAGAAATTTCTCTTCAGAAAGGAAACCTCAGTTATTTTGGACCACTTTGACTATTTCTACAATTGGATTGACTGTAAAAATAGACTCATAAAATGCAGATGAAAACAATAGTTTCTCGGTCAATTCTTATTTCGTAAATAACTGAAGTGGTCCGAATGGTATACATTTAATGAATAATCCGATGGATTGACCTATCAGTTATTGATGTAAACATTTATCTCACTTATCAGCTTTGTCATTGTCAGTCATATATATATATATATATATATATATATATATATATATATATATATATATATATATATATATATATCTTATTTGTAATTTGAGCTATTGGCTTTCATTGCTTGAGGGTGGCGCGGTAGCTCGATTTGTCCATGAGAAAGACACATAGTTCCTATTCCACGGCATGCTATAGCCAATCGTGTGTTTAAAAGTACCCTTGAAACCTAAAAATTACTTCATTATTGTCCATGGCTAAGATTCCAGACTATCTTGAGATATGACATCAGAATTATGGTGCTGGTCGTAACTAAATTTTTCTTCTGGCTGAAAGTAAGTTATGTCGCACATCTTAAAGCATACATACATACACACATACATACATACATACATACATACATACATACATACATACATATAAATGGCATCTTTTCAAACGATTTCTATTGAATGAATGTTTCTGGTTTTTAATTTCATGTTGAATTGTAGAATACAGGCTTTTACGCCTCCTTCGCTTTCTAGTGAATTGGTATCATTTTTCCGACATAGCGGAGCACATACTTTGAACTAGTGTGATTTACGTTCCTTCAGTGTTTCTTTTTAAAAAAAATAACTATAATGCCTCACACCCTTTCTATTCTTATAATTTCCATCTTGTTTTGCGTTTGTCATCCCGGTTCATTTCGCTGAACGGATTTCCTAACAGAAAGCACAGAAAAATGTATGTACACATTTTTTTGTTACAGAATTTCAGATAAAAGTAGCACAAACTAACCGTTGAAATTATTTTTAATTGATAGAACTGCTCTGATTACATTATAACAATTGATAGAAGTGCCTTGATTTCATTATGGCAATTGATAGGAGTGCCATGATTACATTATGGTAATTGTTACGAGTGTCATGATTTCATTATGGCAATTGATAAAAGTGCAGTGGTTACATTATGACAGTTTATATGATTGCCTTGATTATATTATGGCAATTGATAGGAGTGCCTTTGATTATATTGTGTTAATTGATGCGAGTGCCATGATAACATTATGACAGTCGATAGGAGTACAGTGGTTACATTATGGAAATTGATAGGGGTGCCTTGAATACATTATGGCAATTTATATGATTGCCTTGATTACATTATGATAATCGATAGGAGTACAGTGGTTACATTATGGCAATTGATAGGAGTGCATTGATTACATTATGGCAATGGATATGATTGCCTTGATTATATTATGGCAATTGATAGGAGTGCCTTGATTAAATTATGTCAATTGATAGGAGTGCCTTGATTACATTATGGTAACTGATAGGAGTGTAGTGGTTACATTTTTGCAATGAATATGATTGCCTTGATTACATTATGGCAATTGACAGGAGTACCTTGATTCAATTATAATAATTGATAGGAGTGTAATGGTTACAGTATTGCAATGGATATGATTGCCTTGATTACATTATGGCAATTGATAGGAGTGCCTTGATTATATTATGGTAAATAGTAATAGATCAGCACATTTTTATTTTATTACAATGTATAGTTTCTGTTGTGCTTATTTGAAATCATGTGTGACCAAAATACATATTGTAATAATCATAATGAGTTCATAAACTTTAACATAGGGTTCATGGCTTCATAATTTGTTAGGACAGGGGTCTCAGAAACCACTCAATGCGCACAAAACAGGGGTTTCAGAACTTGAAACCCACACCTCAGACAACTGACCTGGGACGTAAGCAACAGTTAAATACTTAGTTGCGGTAGCTTGCGTTCCAGGCAACCAAATGTCCAGATGCATATAAATATCTCATATCCCAGGCATTCCAAATAATAATAATAATAACAATAATAATAATAATGATAATAATCATAGCAACACGAGCAACAATAACAATAACCATAACAACAGCAGTGAACATTGAGCTTACCCTTGCTACCATGTTTGGACACTACATGATCAATCTTGCTTTTTCCTTTGTGATATTATACGTTCTTCGAGTGAGTGACCCCCATTCATAACTTTATCAGTCAATCGTACATATGTTACCTCGGATGTGTGCCGATAACTCACTTTCGAATCACCTTCGCTATTTACAAAACAAGGAGAATGGATGATTTGAATTTTTTCTTTAAACCAGGTATGATTTGTAAAAAGATATTTTGAATGGCATGAAAAATGACTAAGTTTTATTTTGCGCCATCATCCACCCAGAGAGGTTGTTGCCTACTTGCCTCATTACATCAAATGTTTTTCGTTTCTTTTCATTTTTTTTGATTAGTTGACAGTTTTAAACAAAAGTGATAGAATTTCTAACGGCTATACATCAAATGGTGTCAAATATTGAACAATTGAATGGTAGCCTAATGAAGCATGCAGTGCATTTAACCATACTGGGGCCCCGAGTGGCCGAGTGGTCTAAAGCGCTCTCCGTTACGGATCACTGCCATCTCACCTCGGTTCGAGTCTAGGATTCAGCCAATGTGGGTATGTGAGAAAGCTTGCCAGTAGCTTCTCGTGGGTCGGTGGTTCTTTCCGGGGTTTTCCCGGGTTCTTCCTCCACCATTAATACTGGCCGCCATGTATAGCCTATCGTGTGCTGAAAAATGGCGTTAAGCCCCAAAACAACAACAACAACCATACTGCAAACAAAAAGGTCAACCGGTTTATTGACAAGCACAAAAGCAGCAATCGCCCTGGACTTGGCATCTTGACATGAAGTGACATCAATTTCACAAGCAGAGGAAAGGCACGAAGAGGGTATACAACAGATGGGGAAAACAAACAGGTGGAAGAAAGCTTTCTGATTCAAAAAGAAACACACAGTAAAATAAAGCATAACCTAAGAGACGTACATGCTGCTGGCACTTCGAAGAGTTTGACAAATTACAGGACATGAATCAAGTTTGAACCGGTTTTGAGCTCTACTGATCATATATCAGAAGAGTTTGTCAGATAATGTGTCGTCCGTCCGTCCGTTAGCTCATTGTTATTTCTACTTCTTTTAAGCTACTTTGAGAGGATTGCCATACAACTTTGCACGCACATTCATTCGGTTGTCTAGTTGATCGAAAATGAGAGTTCTGCCGTTTAGACATCCAATGTGGGTGCCACTGAAGCCATCTTGAAATCTTCTTGTCGCTACTTCTGAGCGGATGGTCCTATCAACATGAGCGTTTCACTGTCAGCCTGCTTATGAACATCCGAAAGGAAAATAATGCCGATTTTACGTCTAATATGGTCGCCACAGTGGTCATATCGATATTGCATTTTTACCAAAATGACCTTTTATAATATCTAGTTGGTCCTAAATACAAATGGCGCCAGTTTGTTATCCAGTATGGTAGCATCTTGAAGACATTGTTATTATTATTCTCCAAAACGTGAAGTCATATCACATACGCTTTCCACCAAAAAACTTGTTATGATGTCTTGATGGTTTTAGACGATGTTTTATTGGTTCTGAATGAAAGTGGTGCAAATATGACTTCCACAGCAGTAAATTTGAAAATCTTCTTATTGCTGAAGAATATCAGGTACGGCTTCAGCACTGAGCAATGAAAAGGAAAATGGTCTATTCTTGAAATCTTGGAAGTTCTTTTCAGCCAATAGATGATCAATCCCTTCTAGAGACTCTTGTTCTGTGTACAATGGAAATACACTTAGAACTAACTGATTAGATCTCTAACAAATGGGTGAAGTCATGACAAGTGAATATAAATGCGTAGCAACATAAAGATGAAGAAATAAAAGAGTGAATATATTAGTTGACTCATTGTCTATGTTATTCAAACGAGATCGGTTGTGAGACAAAATAAAAATGCCCCGAATGTATGTACAGACTATTATTTATATTCGCCTTAACTTTGTTCGAAAAGAAAAATGAAACCGTGGTGTGTTCAGACCAATCAACAAATACAACCATCAAACTGACTACAACACCGAGAAGTTACGAACGAAACATTTTTTGAATTTGCAGCTTCTCGGTCAGACCTTGTTTCGAAAATAACTGAGGTGTTCCCAAAAGACAATATTTTTGTGTGCAAATATATTGGATTACTGCCATGATAACCATAAATGATATATGTGGCAGTCGATTTATTTTAACTTTTAATATCAAAACATAATCTGAAAAACTGTACAGGCAAATTCAGAGTTAATTGTCTTTATTTAAGAATGTATATATCTTTTCTAGTTGTCTTAATTGGGTTCTTAATAACCAATAAATATCTGCTATTCTTTGCAAATGTCAGTCCTAAGTATTTTTAATTTTTGACAATTTAAGTTCCGATCTTCTTATTTTAACTTCACAAACACTATTAAGCCTATATCTGCATGCACTTAATGCTATGGCAGATCCCGATCTTTGTTTTTCGCAGTTTGACTCGATTTATAAGTGAGTATTTACGGTATTCGATCTCAAATCTGTGTCTTTAAAGTAATAATAATAATAATAATAATAATAATGAGGACTTTGTATGGCGCCTAATCTTTAGAAGCTCTAAGCGCTTTACAACATTAGACAACACCTATAAGTTAAAAAGCATATAATAATATTATTACAAAAACAAACACCATGAAATTAGAAAAAAAAAAAACATTAAAAATTAAAAAACATGCTCAGAATATTTCAGGTAGGAAACATTATTAGATCTTTAAATTTGTTCTTGCAGTCGAAATAAGTGAGTTTTGAGAGCCCTCTTGAATGTGATCACTGTGTCTTTGTGTCTAAGTTCAGTGGGCAATTCATTCCACGTTGCTGGGCCTTGGTATGCAAACGAACGCTGTCCATATGACTTTGTTTTCATACTTGGAATAATGAGTATACGATTGTCAGAAGAGAAGTGTAAGTATCTTGCTGGTGTGTACACATGGGTGAGGTCAGATAGGTATGTTGGACTAGAGTCCGATAGTGAAACGTAGCGCAGAGAAAAAATTTTGTGTTTGATTCTGGGTCGAATGGATAGCCAGTGTAGGGTACAGAGCAGCGGGGAGGTGTGCTCTGATCGTGGTACTCTAAGTATGATCCGAACAGCTGTGTTTTGAAATCCATATGAGACGTATAATACTGTGTCATGTTCTAAACTTTCATCTGATTTTTCGTTATTCTCATTGAGTTTACTATACTAAAAGAAACATAAAGACAGTTCTTTAAAAAAAATATATTCTTTAGACAAATTGCTTGGTATTGACCAGTAATGTTGTAGATTTCTTTGGTTTTCATGTTACACAATTTTCAGACTTCTCTGAGCGCTTTGCTAACTGTGAAATATCATTTTCATTGACTCTCCACGAGTTCCCATGTCATAAAGCATTGGACTTATAAAGCATGAAAACTCAATTTTTAATACAGTTAAAAAATTAAAGATTGGTAACGTGCAGTCTGTTACATGTACATCCGGTACATTCATATTCCTTTCTCATATCCTATATGTGTTGGCTATATGCATGGTATTAGGTCTGCGAAGCCCTTGCATACGATTGCCATAGTTATATGGACTCTTTTTATCATAAGTATGCTTTTAATTAGGATATCATTACGAATGATACGATATACAACGTCAGAGTAATTACGTGTGATTTGTTCAATGATAATGGTATTGTCAGTAATAGTAGAAAATGTAACAAGATTGCAATATCTTAAACCCATCTGTTCCAAGTAGCTCATCCTCAGCTTTATCAAAAGCATCTGTTTAGAGTATTCTTCACCTTCGAGAAGAGGTATGTAAACAATCCAAGATATGAACCACTTGTCGTTTTAAACACTTCCATAAAAAAATAATTTAAAATAATTATTTTTAACATTTTTGAAATAATTGATGTCAAAATCCTAATTTGAAATTATAGATTTGAATCGAGTTGTCTTCTTTCCGCAATTTAATACACAGATTGGTGTTTTCTCAACTTGACGCCAGTTACATGTAAATGCTCAATTTTGAAAATTTTAACAAAATCAACACTAATGAAGCATGTTGTAGGATTCCAATAGTCCAAATTTATTTTATAAATCAACACTAATGAAGCATGTTGTAGGATTCCAATAGTCCAAATTTATTTTATAAATCAACACTAATGAAGCATGTTGTAGGATTCCAATAGTCCAAATTTATTTTATAAATCAACACTAATGAAGCATGTTGTAGGATTCCGATAGTCCAAATTTATTTAATAAAACAACACTAATGAAGCACGTTGTAGCATTCCAATAGTCCAAATTTATTTTATAAAACAACAAGATGATCTAAAGACAAAAATAAACAACGCGTATACACACATTTTCGTTTTTGCATGAAATATAATGACTCAAAATAGAATATACAGTTCGAACATAAGCATATAATTAACATAAAACTGTATTCAACATTTTCACAAGCACTATAAATAAATAATGTTGTTTAAAAAAACAGTGTTGAGTATTTCTATATTAATTTTGATTATCAATAATGTACCAATTCCAATGCATATATTTTTCCAGGTTGGTGTTTAATTTGGGGAAAATCCCTCTTCCGTATGTTCATAATAACGACGGCATCTCATTTGTCTCAAGGGCACTGTTGAACCATTTTTCTGATAATCATGCGTGGTCTATGTTTGTGAGCAAATGTGGTGGATAGCAACGCATAACTCCGCAGTAAATTCGATGCCTATTTTTGATTGGTCAACATGCCCAGTTTGATTGACAGGTCGAAAGTATATTTTTCCTCACTAGAACTTTACCATCATTATGCCTTGTTCTGAGCCGTTATCACGTGATTATTTAAACCAGTTACATCTAATTCTGATTTTGCTTTCAACAATAAAACGTAAGTATTGGTTTCAAAGATATAATATAAATATTGGTTTCAACAATATGTCATGATATTGCTTTCCTTAGTTGTACTTCACCCTGAGTATAATTTCCAAATGGTATCGTGCATCGTTGATTGTTCTCTTCTAGTTACAAGTCACATAATATTTTGGGGGAGAAAAGAAAATTATCTTTGTCATTTTGTGTCATCATTCAGGTACACAGGTGTCGCTTTTCCGATGTTATGTTCTTTCTTGAGTATATTATAGAAGTTGCTTCCACTTGCCATTCCTGGATCCTGTAATAGCTTTATTTGTGCTATTTTAATGCCATGTTCGTCAGTTTTGTCTCATCAAAGCACGCTATGTGCTTGTTTTGAGATAACCTTAATAAGTCACCTGCATGTTCACCTGCAGGAAATTAAAGGTATTGTGAACATGTCGACGCGGATTAACACTATATAAGCTATAATCCCCATCAGTTTCCACTTTAACTGCAGTGATGGATTATTTTATTGTGCAAATAGATTATACATTCTTTCTATGTAATTTACCACTAGGACTTCTGTTCGCAATACAGAGTATTTACTCTGTCAACAAATTACATGCAGTATTTCAAGGTGAAGTACACAACTAAAAACATGGATAGTCCGTGGAGAAAGTATGAAACGAGGTGTTTATTAAAGGCAGATGCACATTATAAAAGCCAGTGTATGGCATCTAGTCTCATTTTAGTTGTTGTTTCAAGAAACATTGATAAAAAAGGTGTATCTTTAGAAATGTCCATGCGATTCATGAAATGGTGTGCAAAATGAGTTGTCAGAGATAATGCCCGTCCACTTTTTCGCAACCTGTTAGACATTATACTCGGCAAATAACTAAACAAATGTTTAACAACTTTGATGTAATAAATTACAAAACAATAACAGTGAAGGGTTTATCGATTCTTTTGCTCGTTATTTGAACACTGGAAAAGTGGGAATTTTTAGTCTAAACCTAGCGCATAAATATTCACTATCTCAGCTTACCTATCCATATGTTTTCTCTCTTTTTATTTTCATCAGTACACTTTTTTACGTTGACAATATACTAATAAATGTCTATTTATGTGACCCACCCCCACCCCAACACACACATAAAAGGACATATCGGGTCCAGGCACATGGTCTAATGTTTCCTCCATTAGAGGTACACCACGACGACCGAATCGGCATGGTCTGGGCAGGAATGTAACCCACACCGTTCAGGTCACAAATCCAGCATGTTATCCACAGTGCCACTGTGGTTTATCACTTTGGAAGACGAGTATAAGCTTGAAGTGGCGTCCTTCTGTGACAGCGATTCATGTAACTGGATATCGAAGCTATACGGTATACACAATTTCGTTTTATACATAGATATTAATAATAAAGTTTTATTTATCAATGGCTTCGATAGTGAATACCCGCTGGTATCAAATTTATGAATAACTGAATATAAAGACTTCTTGCAAGATTTGCGGGAAAGATAATTGGGTTTGTAAAACAGCTGAATCATGATGTATTTAGCATACACATTGTGGTTATACAGGATTGGAGGTAAGAACGTGTTTCCTCGTGTAAGAGACAATAGTTCGAGCCCTTGGATTTAAATCCCTTCCGTAGTTCAGCGGCTACAATGGGCACACTTCAAAGAGAGAATGATTCTTAGTCATGCATCAACAATCACTAAACTAATACATCACATGCCTAATACGTACAAAAAACATTTTTTCCTTAACACAAAAATTGTAGTTATGCAGAATATGATACGTCGAAGGTGGAACGCGTCAAAGCCACTAGCATTAGACTGATAAAAAATTATTTTTTGTCTGCCTTGAGGTTTAAAGTCTATACGATTTCACGATTTGTGTATCACTCACTAGAAATGAGTCCATTTGGACTCATAAGTTACTGTTGGTTCGTCCGGGTCACACACACACACACACACACACATACAGACAGAAAGACAGACATATATATATATATATATATATATATATATATATATATATATATATATATATATATATATTCGTCATAAACCATCCCTGTTGTAAGCCAGACTTTGTTAATTTAAACAAGCGATTGAGCGAGTAGTTAGTTATTCCTACAGCAAACGAAAGTTCAATGATAAATTCAGTTTGCGAAAATACTTTGATTTACAAAAAAATTAAAATAAATTTGTGCAATTAAAAGGACCGTAACAAATATTTATTCAGAGTTTCTTATCCCGTTTTAAAATAGATCAGCCATTACTATAATTGACTGTTCAGACTTGGCAATAGACACGCAAGCCATGTTTTAACCTGCATAAAACAGGACTTGGTCCGTACGTTCACATTATGAATTCCATCTATTATGGGGACATATATAAATTTCTGTTTCGTTTTTACTTCCTGGGATCGTATTATGAATTCATAACTCAACCTATGTTTACATCTTATAGTAATATACAACCTTAAAAAATACGTTGCTGGTAATTTAGCGGGAACTATGTCGATATAGGCAATGTTCAAGCGGTTGAGCCTTTTACAGTTTAGTCTGAATTTTGCATGCACATGAGTTTTGTACGTTCCTTGGAACCATGTAATTACTTACAATGGCATTCTGTAAAGAGCTGTTTAAGAAAACTGCTGGTTTAATACATCTTAAGAACTCGATGAAATGCTTATTTGTAAAGTCAATAAAATCTATAATTCATTTACTGGTCCAATTAATCAGATACCAGATTACAGATAATTAACATTTCAATTAGCATGGCATGTGCATGTATATATTATTGCGTCCCAGAATATGAACAAATATTTGTTTGCCATGATCAGAGGGTCGCATTGCTAAGGAACTATGATTTAAATTTCAAACTCAGTTTACGGTGCATACCTAATTCGATTCCGTAGGGTGTGCGTCTTCAATCTCGTATATGTATAGCATGTAAACCTATCCTTTTAGCGCGGAGAAATATGGGGATTTCAATCTAGGTACAAAATATACTGGTTTCAAATTAGAAGAAGATGTAATAATAAATTCCAGCTTGCCGACTGCCATTTCTGCAATCTGTTTAAAATTGCGGTATTCTTATCAATCAGTATTTTTCTTCTGTCGGAGATGTCGCTTTTGCTCAGACTGCATTCTTTTGTCTTGTTATCACATGCCTCAAGTTTTTGTCATCATAGTAAACGAAATGGTACCTTTTAATTCAGTTTTATTGACGAATGCCATTTCATCGGGTCCAAAAGCGGTCATGACATTGCATCGTGCTGATTCAGTATCGTCGCGTTACTCGGTCACTGTGCATTCCTAAACAAACCTTTGTGAGGGCAGAGATCTAATGAATACATATCAATAAATAGGTATCACATATTGTAGGCCGTCTTTTCGTATTGCCGTGTTCCATAAATCAGATGTCATGAGATACTGTAAAACAAGATCACGTCTACATCAAGGATAGGATCAATTGGTTTTATCTCCAACCTCACAAGACGGCATTGCACGCATGGCTAAGTTTGAATATTTTTTTATGAGCAAAGGCACTCGATGTGGGAAATATAACGGCGATAACGAGAGCAAGGGCATGTGTTTTCTTTCACCGCTGTTTTAATAGTATCATCTTGACATCTGTGACAATCATATGATGTTGTCATACATGAATGTCAACCACAAGCTAGTGGTCAGAAAATTATTCACCCACGTTTGAAGGCATGCTAAGAAAATTAATGCCAATTTTGCTATAGTTCATTAACGTCATGCTTTTGATCTGTCGAGCAGATATGACTCCAACCTTAAGTGAAAAAGCGGGCTTTTTTAAGTCGGGTTTTACACGAATAGCTTATCGATTATTTAACAAAACCTGCAATCAATCTGACCAATAATTTGTCAT
This sequence comes from Sinohyriopsis cumingii, assembly GCA_028554795.2. Taxonomy (NCBI): domain Eukaryota; kingdom Metazoa; phylum Mollusca; class Bivalvia; order Unionida; family Unionidae; genus Sinohyriopsis; species Sinohyriopsis cumingii. The sequence goes on along the minus strand of CM068841.1, from coordinate 95,077,448 downwards.
TTCAGTACACTCTCATATGTCTATAGCTGTATTTAAGTTTAGCAATAATTCGTCGTTTCAGCACATTATCATGCGTCCATAACTCTCTTTAATTTGACCAATAATTCGTGATTTCAGCACACTCTGATACGACCATTTTTGTAATTACTTTGACCAAAACGTCTTCATTACAACTCACCGCCATGCGTCCACAGCTGTATTTAATTTGACCTATAATTCATTTCAACATACTCCCATGCGTTGCTTTACGTGTCTCATTTTCATATAGGTACACGTTTATCAAGTTCATACATTTTACAAGAGTATATATATATATATATATATATATATATATATATATATATATATATATATATATATATATATATATATAAGCTATGTTCTTCTTTCCAACCGTGAATACGTATTCAATTTGCATAACTTTTCTGATAGATACAAAAATAAATATGGTTTAAACTGAACGTCTAAGGATTTGATGGACGAGCAAGATGACAGAAACTACTGACGTTTTACAATGAGAAAAGGGTATACATTGTTCTGCAATGGAAGAGAACAAAGACGTTCAGACCAATACAAACAAAGTAATGCATTGCTCGATATTAGTCGTTCTTCATCCTTGCAACAGGTGAAACAAACTATCAACTTGAAATGTTTAATTGGATATCCTTCAGTTAGCGTCATCGTCAACAAACATCTTAGTAGTGAAAGCCTCTGTAAACAAACATCTCCACAGTCAATACTCGCCCAACTCAATGTTTCCATATTTGAAATGAAGAGAGTGCAGATGATTGATCCACCTGGGCCGTTTAAAAGCTTTGTTTCTTAATAGGAAACAACGTTTTTAATTTTTGTGCATTCTTGACTTTCATAACTTCTGAAATCGGGACTAACGTTTATATTAACTCGGCACTTGATTATTAAATGAAAGTTTGGTCATGTTAACTCACAATAACAACAACGTCATTCTCTCCACCTACCCTATCCACCTTTGATTGTGTTTATATATATATATATATATATATATATATATATATATATATATATATATATATATATATATATATATAGAGAGAGAGAGAGAGAGAGAGAGAGAGAGAGAGAGAGAGAGATAAAAACATGAATACATACGCAGATAGTAGGTAGGTAGGTAGGTAGGCATCACTGAATGAATGTTTTGTTAGTAGACGATGCATTGATTATGTTTATATTTACTTTTTTCATCCTAAATAATGAAGATGTAAAGGGCATACAAAAAGAACAGATCAAGAAAAAATACCTGCAATATATACAGATTCTCTTGCGTTTCAGCAGTACGTTAATTTTTTTGTGATCCTTCAATAAATATAATTAAAGAATGTTCATTACACATTCATTAATTATATCAGTCATACAATTTTGTCTCGTACGATTAAACTTGAAAATTTCGTAATTTACGCAGAGCACCTGCTAACGTTAGAATACGGCACGTTTTGCTTGATTCATAAATCAAATAATGTATTTTATTGTACACAAGTAAACACTAGTCAAAGGCTGAAATAATCCGGCGGCTCTAATCCAGGGGTGAACTTCTATTTATACAATTTTAAGTATCTCTTTTCCGTGGTCAATTTTCTAAAGATTCTCGTATAAACGCATCTTAAATTCTAAAAACTTACAGCTGCAATGCTCATATTTTGTGTATATTTGCGTTGTAGCTCGTGTCCATTTATATTGATATGAAGGATAGAAACACAAGTCCGGGCAAGATAGAGAGTTGAAAGTCCAGATGACTCAATGGTATGGGCAATTACGGACAAATATTCACTCAAGTTTTCATCATCTTGATAGTGTTTGTCAAGATACGCATCACAGACAGAACAGATTGACATAAGGTTGACGTGTTTACGACCTTCTGGCTATTAAACGTACTTTTGCATAAACAGTAGTGGTCTATGACACACACTGAATATTTTCGAGTATCATTTGTTCACTTATGAACGCTGATGAATTTTCTCAGTATTGTTCTACTTTGGATCAGAAAGATCACCTTTGCACAAACTTCTGAGATCAACGATCGATAAAGACTGGAATGTTTGCAGCCCTATCTATCTCATGAGATTGTTTCCTAGTTACCGACTCGGGCACTAGGTTTGGCTGGTCAATAGATCAATGTTTTAATTACTGCTTTCTACATCTAATTAGGAGTATTCAATAGCTTATATGACTGGTTCTACACTGGGTATTGATGCGAGAATAGGAGGCGTATATTGTGAAAATTTAATGACGAGTATGATCTTTTCACCTTTATCAAAACACCTTAAATCTCTAAGTCAGTTTAATAATTGAAAGCTATTAAGACCTCCAATCAAATACGTATGCTAGTCATAAAATAATTGTCATATATGAATTGTGATGGCATTTCCACAATGTTTATATTTTAAGTTATGTTATATAAAACATTGATCATAAAATACATGGACACAAGGTTGACGGTAATGTCGGCCACACACACCGCTTAACAACATGAATTAGGTGACTAATAATTATTATCAGTATTTAATGCCCTTTATTGACCCTGTTTTTTAATATGAATTTTAATGTGTAAATGTCTTCTGAATGGCTATCGTCAGGTGACGGCTTCATTGCATACGTGAATAGTCGTGCTACACGTGTGATATCACAGTCTACTGCTTTATACCACACGAAGTCAAAGAATGGACACTGACATCTGAGAGCAAAAGTGACTACTGAATCCTTCAAATCTATGCGCCTTCTTTTGTACAACAAAAATCACCCGATTTATTAGTTCGAATATTCGAATTTGAACTTTAGAAAAATACAAAGCAACAAAGTGGTCACTGTTGATTCTTTGATTTTGTAACAATGCTTTGATCACATTTTTGGATCTATATTGCTGAGGAAATGGGAGCTAAATGCCTTTCTCAATAACACACCGAGGCAGTCGACCCAAGATGGCCTGGTTGGGTGGGTATAGCATCCATTCCCCTTGGATTAGAAGCCTAAAACCTTACTAACTGACAGCTACCGCGATTCTAAGTTCACGATAGCTAGCATACTCACAGATAGATCGAAGCGAATTCTATGAGAGAGCTGATGACTCCGTACCAGAGCTACCTTAGTGGGGCTGGGGTATAAAATGTCTATGCAACTGTTTATTTGGTAAAATTGTGACAGACACAGACTCTGAAATTAGTACCGGTTATGAGTGATCGTGTTCTGAAGCAGATGATCAGAGAACTTGAAGAAACACTCCACTAGGGTTTTCAAAGTCTGTATTCTGTTTCGTAATTTTGAATAATAATCTCGGACTCATGCGGTTTGTGTGCTATTGTAATTTCTGTACTCGTATTGGTTATTAACTTTACTCGTGATAGCTGTAATATTTGGTAGGTACCGCACCCCTACGTTTAGGGAGAGCCGCTATCCATCATGGAATATACCTGATGCGTGTTCTCTACATGTACTTGAATAAATCTTACCGAGTGTGGCTTTTCCAGACATCCTCATGTATGTCATACTCTACATGTACTTGAATAAATGCTACCGAGTGTGGCTTTTCCAGAAATCCTCATGTATGTCATACTCTACATGTACTTGAATAAATGCTACCGAGTGTGGCTTTTCCAGACATCCTCATGTATGTCATACTCTACATGTACTTGAATAAATGCTACCGAGTGTGGCTTTTCCAGACATCCTCATGTATGTAATACTCTACATGTCTTGAATAAATGCTACCGAGTGTGGCTTTTCCAGACATCCTCATTCATGTCATACTCTACAAAGATTAACGAGGCTTATTCACGGAAAGCTTTGAGCCTTAGCAAAAAATGAATGCCCGGTACCATAATTCAATAAAACAAAAGACAAATCTGTATTTTAAAATTAAGATATAGGAGAGACCGCATATGACGATAGGTATTAAAAAACTGAGGTCGAATCACGAAGGGACAAATAACAATCATAGATCGTAGGACGTCTTTACATTGTTAAGTTATACCTTCCACGTCATGACTAAAATTGAGATCTACTTAAGTACTTATGAATAGACTCGAGATCTGCTTTTAAATTTATCACTAGACAGATAAGAAAAACATTCATTTTCTGTTGACCTTTTGTTTCACCAATGCATATTACGGTTGTTATATTGCTGAAAGTGGAAAACGGCATTCTGAAAATGTGATTACTAACGAAAAATCTTTATTTGATATGATACTGAAATAACTGGACGGAATTTCAATGGTTAGCAGAATATAAACTTCTGACTGTGCCTGTCAGATCTCCGTTCGTAAATATCAATCACGTGTGCTTTAAAACCCCGAGGGCTCTCCATTGTAAAATCTAAAATAATAAGTTGTCGAAAAATCTAAAACAGAATTTGTTTATACCACCAGGATTAATAAAAGATTTAATTTTCGAAACATTTACCGCACATGTATGTACTTATTGATAGGACCAGATTACGATTCCTGGTAAACCATCCCTACCCTCGTTCATCCCGTTTGTACAGGGTCAAGGAAATGAACTGACAATATGTACCCTCATTGCTTAGTGAGATCCTGTTCTACTTACACAATTTCTTAAGGTGTTGAACAGTGATTTTACGGATATTTAGAGTATTTTAATGGATTGTTGTTTATGTGGGAAGGTTGATATTTAGTTAAAATATAACTAGTTAAAGGGGTGCATGGTAACTGTCAGAGTAAACACAACAGAGTCATTCAGTAGACGACGTAATCTAAGATTTGAAGGGCACTCATTAGGGTAAGAGTATCTTGATAAACACAACTTGAAACGACAACAAGTACTCAGATACAGAAATATGTATACTTAAAAAGATGAGATACTAAACTAATTTGCATTAAAAAAGAAATCTTAGTTTGATTATCTTCAAATTCCATATATGTCAGTAATTCAGTAATGTATTATACTGACTTGACTGCACATATTACCTTTAATGCAGTGATGCGTTTTTTAAAGGCCAAAATAAAAGGACATTCCACTCAAATACAGTAAACTTAAAGTTTAATAAACCCTTGAAACACCTAACTGATATTCTGTTAGAAAATGAGTTATATAATTTCTTGAACTGGTTAAAACTTAAAATATGGTGAAGATTGTTCCATTGGCTTTCCTGATGTGGTGCAAAAACAAGTAACTGTGAGAGCGCATCACTTAACATGGCAACGTGGAAGCACAAAGAGCGTTGATAATTAATATGGAATATGAGATAAACGTCTTTGAGCTTCATCTACCACAAAAATATTTCTTAGTAAATCACATTAAAGGACTTGGACCTGATTCCGTGACAACCTACTTCTTGATGAGGCCACCAAAGAGAGACTCATTACACTTTATTTTGATTCAATTCGTGAAATAATGTTTTTATTTTAGTGATCATTTATTAATACAGAAAGGCATAAGCCCTTTTCGTACTACAGGTCCATGAATTTAAAATACAGTTCAGATCCTTTTGAAGACAGAATACTTGGAGTAGTTTACTTAGTACTGACAGGTAGTTTACGTAGTACTGACAGGTAGTATCCGTAGTTCTGACATGTAGTTTATATAGTACTGACGGGTCTCAATATCCATGTGAACAGAATGCTTGCCCAAATGATGCGATGTTAATTGAAGTGCGTCCTGTGCCTATTCTATTTTATTGATATAATGGAATCTATTGCGTATGACTTCTAGGCGACGTCGTTGACAAGGAAAGTTATTAGTTGCAATTGGTAATGACTAATAAAATCTATGTTGGGGTTTGGACCGAGACAAGGAAATCACAGTCAAGGGGTTATATTTATTTGCCTCACACAAGGCTACGCCCTCGTGGGGGAGACAAATAATGTAACCCCGTGAGATCACCACAAGCAATTCTGCTACATGGAAGACTGCTTTATAAAGAAACGTAAGACATATCACATGACTATATCATTCAAAATAAGTAAATTCATAACGTGCAAGCACCGACATAGATAATTTTTTCCCACCCAATTTTGTCTAACTAAATTAAACTAACCCTACACCTTTGCAGCTGAGTTAGCAGATTCAAAACACAGTATACATCAAGTACTATTATTGCTTCACACTCTGTTTAAAGATCATCAGGTTTTGTACTATTTCGTGAAAATCGAAATAATTATCTACGTAGAATCTAGCTATATATGCCGCTGTTAGAAAAGAAGAAAAAAATGAAGAAAAAAGTTTTAATTATTATGTGTTGGTAGTTTTACGCAATGAACGTTTCGAGCCTCGTGCTTTTGCTTTTCCAGATACATGTACTGCAGATTAAAACGAATATGTTAATGAGGGCAATGGGGTGACAAGTCGACCCTAAGTACACAAGTTTTACGCATGAGAAAATATACACATAAAATCATTTGATATTATTACTGTATTATCACATTTAATCGGTGGCTGTCATATGAAACTGACACAAAATAATTATTGTTTTATGCGTGCATTTGTTTGTGTTATATATCTGTTGTTGTTGGATTTTATAACATCTCTGTCAGGCATAGCAAAAAACTTCAAGGGTTTCTTTTTAAAAGTAGTTCCTAGCGCGTGGACAACATGACTAAGACGGCAGGTCTGAGATAAACAAATTGAGATAGGAAAGGTACGGTTAGCAAAACAGACGGATTTCTCTGTAGCGTAGACGAGAAATAATTATGTCAACAAATTGCAACTGGTGATGACCTAATCATGTCAACAAATTGCAATTGGTGATGACTTAATCATGTCATCAGATTGCATTTGGTAATGACCTAATCATGACAACTAATTGCAATTGGTAATGACATAATCATGGCAACAAATTGCAATTGGGATGACCTAATCATGGCAACAAATTGCGATTGGTGATGACATAATCATGGCAACAAATTGCTATTGGTGATGACATAATCATGGCAATAAATTGCTATTGGTGATGACCAAATCATGGCAACAAATTGGAGTTAATAATGGCCTAATCAGGCCAACAAATTGGAGGTAATAATGGCCTAATCAGGCCAACAAATTGGAGTTAACAATGGATAATCATGTCAACAAATTGCAATTGGAGATGACCTAATCTTGTCAACAAATTGCAGTTGGTAAACACCTAATCATGCCAGCAAATTGTTAATAATGGCTTAATTATGTCAACAAATTGCAATAGGCAATAACCTAATCATGCAAATAAATTGGAGTTAATAGCGACATAATCATATCAGCAAATTGCAATTGGCGATGACCTAATTTTGTCAACAGATTGCAGTTGGTAAACACCTAATCATGCCAACAAATTTTAGTAAATAATGGCATAATGATGTCAACAAATTGCAATGGGTAACTGTACTTGTTAACGTAACAGACGTCGTCTTCATCATGTTCGCTAGAGAAATATCTCGTCTTGACGATGGTAGCTTAAGACTTCCATATCTAAAAGATGCAGATAAGCTAGATAATAAAATGTTTTTATTCACCAAATCTCTATTATATATTAATCTCCAAACACCGATACTCACGACATAAAATTCTACTTAAAATCGCTGCATTGGTCATTTACCTATATGCTTACACTGACTGATAGCTGCCATAAAGCGCCAAGGTGTTTGCAATAAAACGCAGGTAAATCAAGTTGCCATACTTAACCGATCTTGGGGCTTGGATTAGAAGGCTAACCCGGGCTAAATTGGAATGTGTACCCGGTAGACAGAGTTCAAATTATATTAATTTTATATCTGCGTATATATGTATTTACACGTAATCGTTGTTTATGAAAGGAGAAATTTGTATACCTATGGATAGGTTTAGATATAATCTACCAAATTTTTAAATTTTTTTATTTTATCTTAATAAGTGAATTATGGGGTTTATTTGGATTTGAGAGTATACAAATATACCTGACCTCTGATGTGAATATCATAGAAAATTGTTTGCTCTTCATATCTGTTTTTGCTTCATGAATATCAGAGGTAAATTATCAAAAAGATCAGAAAACGTTTTTTAAAAACAATAATTTATATATTTTAAACTTGTGATGGTACACTTTCAGAAAATAGTAATGCTCTGCGAAGATTTATTCATGTATTTCAAAAACATGTAAAAGCAGTGTATTTCAAATACTTTTTTTCATTTTCATCAGTTAACTGCTTCAGACAGCTCATACAGTAGGCTTCCTGCGGTCAGTCCAAGTCGGTGTAAATCACTGAGATGAATGCCAACTTCCTCTCCATTGTTAGATATGCACAGCGAACAAACTTGCCCAGGTGCCTCAACAACTTTTAACGGTGCTCCAAATACTGCAGTGGAAACTCTATTCCTATCAGAACAACGTATACAATAGTCAAACAGATTGCCTGATTATGGATTGATGTTGTTGTTTCCATCATATTTCCAAAGACCTTACGACAGCGGTTGCTGTCATTGAGGGGTTATAAAACACGCTAATACTATAAACAATATCTTATCAATCAAAGCGTCACACATTCAGGAGATTAATTTAACACATGTATAGGTATCCATACATCACAACGGTATGATTTCTCATTACGCAATTCTAAGCTGCTAATCGGTTTATCATGCCACGTACAATAAAACAGACCCTAAAACATTTGATACTCGGATGTATACATATCTTCAGTTACTAAATGTTTAATAGTGAGAATATCCTGAGATATCCTTGTACTTAAAAAAAGAAAATGTAACAAGGGAAAATTTACAAAACTTACCCATGCTACCGTGAATTCGGTTTAGTATGGACGATTGGACCTACTAATTGGTTAATTACTTGATTGGAGAAGTAAATTCTCAGCACTATTCTTCACAGTGGAACAAATGCCAGTAATCACTCGAATCAACGGAATTTCTAAAAGGAGATGCATATGCAAATGGAACATATCCTGATTTGCTGCATGTGTTATCGAAATACAGTCATAACCGATATGAAGGAAACGTGACCGCTTGTCTGCAGTAATGGAAACAGAAGAACTCATTTAACACAGCTACCTCTACTGAATACGTAAATACCAGTCTGTACCCTTGCCTGATCTGATAAAAAATGATACCCATTCCATTTTGTGGGATATGGTATGATATCAAAGTCTTTACAATCATGCCCGGCATAATTATCAACAGGATAGCTGGTACACTTGTAATTTGGCTGCCTATACCCTCGACATATTATCTGGATAATAAACGAATGTAGTGTCTTTTTATCTTTCCTAAAATCGTGATGTAGATTAGAGATCACCACAAGCAATTTTGTTACACGGAGGACGGGTTTATAAAGAAACGTAAGACAGATCACAGGAATATATAATTTAAAATCAGTAAATTCATAAGGGATAACTGCAATCTATAAATTCAACATGTGTGCTGCAAGAAACAAGATTTTCGGATTTTTGCAGGTAAAATCGTTTAAATATAAAATTTCTCAAATACCGTTATCATAGAATTTCTAAAAATTACCTTGTGAATAAATTGGATGATGTCATCCATATTATTTAGTTCTAAAACAAAATGCCAGGATAGATGGATCTTTTCCACTAATAAAATCAGAGGTCAAAAATGGATAAAATCCAATTCAAATATATACTGTATTTTACTGAATAATAGTGATGACGTTAAAAGTATGTGTATGAATCATCAACCCACTCTTCCTCAGGAAAAAAATCACTTGAATTCAATAATTTGAAGAAAATATAATTCAATAGTTTTCTTAGTACTACAAAATGTCATTTCTCTACAGAAAGTTGAACGTTATTGAAGGTCAGCGGTAAACGAATATTATAATATAATCTATTTTATGAAAAATAAACAGAATCTTCTTCACGAGACACATAGTGAGAATTTGACCAGGCAGGAAGCAATTATGTCAGTTACTGTAACATTCACTTTTCTAGAGCTAGAAGAGCGTTTGTTGATATAAAAGTGAAATGTCTCTCTCTCTCTGTCTGTCTCTCTCTCTCTCTCTCTCTCTCTCTCTCTCTCTCTATATATATATATATATATATATATATATATATACATATATATATATATATATATATATATATATATATATATAATAATAATAATAATATTAATAATGAGGACTTTGTATAGCGCCTAATCTTTAGAAGCTCTAAGCGCTTTACAACATTAGACAACACCTATAAGATAAAAAACATATATAATGATATGATTACAAACACAAACAACATGAAATTAGAGAACATAAAAAAAACATGCTGAGAATATTTAAGGTTGGAAACATTATTAGGTCTTTAAATTTGTTCTTGCAGTAGAAATAAGTGAGTTTTGAGAGCCCTCTTGAATGTGATCACTGTGTCTTTGTGTCTAAGTTCAGTGGGCAATTCATTCCACGTTGCTGGGCCCTGGTATGCAAAAGAACGCTGTCCATATGACTTTGTTTTCATAGTGGGAATAATGAGTATACGATTGTGAGAAGAGGAGCGTAAGTATCTTGCTGGTGTGTACACATGGGTGAGGTCGGATAGGTATGATGGACTAGAGTCCGTCAGTGAAACGTAGCACAGAGAACAAATTTCGTGTTTGATTTTGGATCGAATGGATATCCAGTGTAGTGTACGGAGCAGCGGGGAGGTGTGCTCTGATCGTGGTACTCTAAGTATGATCCGAGCAGCTGTGTTTTGAACTTTTTGAAGTTTTTAGAGTAGATATTGAGATGAACTCAGTATAAATTCCACTGAATGCCTTTATCCACGAATTTGTTTCAGAACACTGTTGTATTTCCAGAGAAAAAAATCAATTGAATTCAATAATTTGAAGAAAATAAAATTCAGCGCAAACTGTTTATAACATAATACAACTTAAAGTGCTAGATATTAAAGCACGGCCGGTAAAATCCTCATAGCCTTAAAAACAATATAGTTATCTGTTTGACCTCAGGTCACGATTACCATTTTTTTCTAAAAACAACCATTATCTAATGGAAACTAACCTTCTAGATTGCTCTAATGAGCCTTGTTTATTTACAGCACAATAACCTACAAAATTCACTTAGGAATCTCCGAAACCCTGACCCAAATCAACATATTTACTCCTTCTTTGTTTACCTGAATAATAATCCTGATAATAAACTCATACACATAGAGAATAATGAAGTTATTATTAGTTATTTCAATAAATTTAAAAAAAAAGAAGTCAATCAGGTCAAGCAGAAATGGACTAATATTTGAACAAGGTCAAGTCCAGCATACATTGTTACATTACAATAATATGTAATGGAATAAAACAAAATTTAATCTAACAAACACGTAATTGAATTAAATATACACGTATACTGTTTTATTGATATACCGAGTGATGTATAAAGTTTTCATTAAAAGGAAACTAGGCATGCCGATTTTCCTTTTAATAATCGATTTATACAACGAGTGGTATATCAAAGATACAGCGTCATGCTATATACAAATACAAACACTTGGCTTTAAGTGGTATTAAGATCGGCTCCAGGCTACTGTGCCTTGGTCGAGTAACTGAACACTTCCCATTCCTGAACAGTGTCCACTACATAAATTAGATCTATGCCTTTTGCGGTTATTCACAGTTCCCTGCGAAAATTGACAAGGTGCTTGTTTTCGTTTAATTTGAGCTTCTATTTGCATCCATATTGCTTAAATAAACATAAAACACACATATGAATTAAACATGAAAGATGGTTTTAATGAAGAAAGTAGAGAACCACAAACGCATGGTTAGCTTCTTGAACAATGAACGCTCAGAACTTCAAGTACCGGACTAATGCATGGAAATGAGTTTGGAATATAAACTAAGCTAACCATTTTAGTATATTTAAAGTTGATCTAAGTCATGATTATACTTTAATTACCATTGCTACGGACCATACAATTGTCATTATCCTACATCTCACTCTCATTCCCTCTTTCCGTTGGCCGGTTTGACTTTTATCAACATTCTTAGACCGTGAAATAACCATGCATGGCAGCGGCGATGGGTGCCTTTACACACACACACACACACACACACACACACACACACACAGAGACACATAACACAGAGAGAGAGAGAGAGAGAGAGAGAGATATGTTGTTTGGGGCTAATGGTGAACTACCATAAAGTCAATTTTGTTATTATCAGCCCCTATATTTCTCTATTGCTTGATTAATCTGCCTCCTGAACAACAAATACAGCGAAAGGAGGTGTGGGGACGGGTGACCTTCCAACATTTTCATATTTAACTAATAATCTGGTTTTGGAATATTATAGGTTGAAGAAACAACAACAACAACAACAACAAAAGCGTGACTTAGATTACATTATACACGGGCCTCGTAACCAAGAAATTTACCGTATAGTATCGAAAGGCTATTGTGACTTTGTATCATTGATATTATAAAAACTAGATAAATCACAAGCAAAGTGGATACATACCTTTACTATAAACCAGATTCTTGTAGGTCAATTGGTGTAAATTCAGTTTCAACGGTTTCATCAAGAGCCCAAATTCTTTTTCTCTTGCACATCATCCAAATATCTGCGCATGTTGTCCTATGTACGGAGGGTGGGGGAGAAGAAATTAAAGCAGAAAGGATTGCGATAAAATGGCGTATCATGTTAAGTTCATTTAGAAAACGGAAATTATTAATATTTTTATCATTATGTTCTTACGTATATAATTCATTCTTGATCTATATATTCGAAAGCATACAGTTGAAACAATATTTACATATGCGTATTTATGTGCCATAGACGGATTGCAGTTTCATTTACCAGTAATGTTGGCATAACAAAGTGCTTTATACCAACACTTTCACAGCCTTGATATTATATATATATATATATATATATATATATATATATATATATATATATATATATATATATATATATATATATATATATATATAAGATAATATATTTGACTAGTTTTGATCAGTTACATGAAACGCCGTGTTTCTTGAATACAAGTTTGAAATATATGAAATAGACACTAACTTTCATTCACAGACAAATCCCATGACTCGATTAATAGAACATTTATAGTCAATGTTAGTTAAAACTGAAGAAAACTTTGTAACATTTTATGAGTGATTTTGTGGCCACTTATTATCTCCTCAGCTGAACTAACTCCAGCGTGTAAGACATCAATAGCTAGAGTGTAAGACATCAATAGCTAGAGTCAAAGACATCAATAGCTAGAGTGTAAGACATCAATAGCTAGAGTCAAAGACATCAATAGCTAGAGTGTAAGACATCAGCAGCTAGAGCGTAAAATATCAATAGCATCATAAATTAGTACAGGAACTTGTCATGTTCACGCATGGTATGGTCGGCTGGGTTATGATGCTTTGCAAGTCGTTTTCTACAAGAACATCGCTGAGGCTTTCTATTCAGCGTTGAACAAGTCCTTACTAAAATAACCCAAAAATATAATATTATCAGAAATGTTAGACGCTTGGGTAACGCTGACATTAGATAAATTCCTGTATAACAATGGTGCTGAGTGAGGGCGGTCAATTACTTATGACAATTATTAGAACCGTTGCTGCTAGACAAATGTGACAAAAAACATTGGACCGGGATTTAACTCAGTGTCCAGTGAAAAGAAGACCAAAACGAACATCAGTAACACATGTATGAAAGAAGAAATAACGTTCGCGTTGACACATAAACTTTGGCGTTCTGGTGTCATAATATTTGGCAACATGCCAGGATATTGGACTTGCTGGCATATGTATATCATATCATAAAGACGGTGGAGGAAGTTCAGTATGAAAATAGATTTCAGTGCATCTTTGTCTACCACATTCAATGCATCTTTGTCTACCACATTCAATGCATCCTCGCCAATTACATTCACTGCATCCTTGCCAGCTCCATTCATTGCATCTTTGCCACTTACATTCACTGCATCCTGGCAACTGCATTCCTTTCATCCTTTCCAATTACATTCGCTGCTTCCTGGCCAACTGCATTCCTTTCATCCTTGCCAATTCCATTCACTTCTTCCTGGTCAACTGCATTCCTTGAATCCTTGCCAATTACATTCATTGCATTATGCATCCTTGCCAACTGCATTCTATTGCCCATTACATTCACTGCATCCTTGCCAACTACACCAAGGAGATTATGAACCAACCATCATTGTGATTTAGCACCGTATCTGTAGTTCTAGTGCGCTTCTAGTTTAAAAAGGTCTCGATTCTACCTGTATCTCTTAAAAGACATATCAGCAAGACAATGTAAAGACATTTATTAAGGCAAACATATCGCATTAGCCTTCACACAGTCATCTTAGTAATAGGTTGCTGTATATGAAGCTCATAATGAGGCATCAATTTCAGTTTGGTAACCCGGATGTATGACAGTAACCATATATTAAATCACGTTTTAATTTCCGCCAATGACCAGGGCAAAGTTAAGTCTTTGACTTAGAGATATTTGTGTTTGTTTCATTGATTGTTTGATTGCCTTTACGATGAAATTGAAATAAAAGTGTTCGATGTATAGAAAATTGTACTATCCATCAAGTTGTGACAAATTTAATTTAACAGTAAAATGTGAAGACAACACTACCTTTCAATGCTCAGTATTGGGGACGAATTGTGATATACAATTGAACGCTTCTCTTTGGAGACAAAATATTTCCTGAATTTAAATGACTCGATTCTTTACAAAGAAAATAAAACTTGAATGTGATTAGAGTAGGAGTTGAATGAATACATAATCACCGATATATCCTCGCCTTTCTGCGTGAGTTCGAAGGTCGTCACTGCATAAATGGGCGCAATACGAATCTCTTGAGCAACATAATTATGTTTAAATGTAAACATTCCGTGTGGTATACATTCTCGGTGGAAGGGGCGAGGTGTGAGGACTTTGCAGAGCTCTTAAAAATAGTATTGAATTTCTTGTGCAAGCACTTAAAAAAAGTACTTGACGAGTTTGCACTGGAATTTTCTTTGAAACCTGCTGTCTAGTTTCTTAAACTGTATACACACTAACAAAGTCTTTAATAGGCTACAAAATTATCACTTGCTAATCTCAGATGTTATTGTGGAGTCCATGGTAACAATAACAAATGTTGTCGAGAGTTTCTTTCAAAGATCGAGTCAATCAATAGCAAAGTATCAGACGTTAACTGAAAGCCTTGACTTGGTAATTGAAATATATCTTTTTCCATGTGTGCTTTCGGTACGTATTGTTATAAGCAGTCAATTTTGTATTTTAGATGTAAACATCACCAATACGTTTGATTTTCCCATCTAGGTATATTACAATTTAAACACCTCGCTGATTTAAAAACAAATCATACAGTTAACTAACGAACCAACACATAAAAGTCTGAATTAATCTTGGGAGTCATTTTTGCATTATTATTGTTTTTCATCTACAATGTCTATATGCCTATATATAATAAAATGTGTGGCGAAATATATACCGACTGAAACTTATACAATTGTTTAAATTCATTTAAATTACCATATCTGAAAATGCATCTTCATCTTGAAATAGTTACAATATATTTTATCTATGATCCAAAGTCAGCTTCTAATTGTCTACTGGTGAATGCGTTGATTGAAGGTACATATAGAGTACATCATTCCAAATGATCGCGCTCACCTTCGTCTGCTCATGTAGAGTTCTTAAGATATGTATCCTTAAAAAAACATTGATTGTCTTCATGATGTACTTAGAGTCCATTTTCAGGGCCAACATGTCTTAGTTACCAACCTCTGTTTTTTTATTAGGATACCTAGGTTTCAATTATCCCCATGCTTAACGCTAACTTTTCAAGCACTGTGTCATTATCTACTGACCTTAATACGTCAGAAAGTTCATTCATAAAAGTTCACCTTAACATAATTTAATAGTCCGAGTTTCCATTCATAAACTTTCTTCGGTTGACAAGGTTAAGTTTATCACAGCCCGGTGTTATGGATGGGAATTAGAGAGGCATTTACCTGTGCTTGTAGGATCGGCTTACTGAATGGTTGACCGCATTATTATCTGTCGTTTTCTTGTTCCTTTGGGATAGGCAGTCCTTTTATCAGAATAAAACACATGTGCTATCTATTCTATGAAACCGTGTAGTCTAATTGTTTGTAACACCAATTACGAAGTACACCAAGTATTTCTACTTTAATAAATTGCGGCACAAAACAGTTTTTCAAATTGACTTCAAATGGTCATATTTTCTTTACCTCTCAGGTCATATGTAACAGAGTGTTTATGTCTTTTTTTCCATCACGAATAACTTTTGTGTTTGTTTGACAGTTTCGGGCGGTCTCTTTCAGTTGAAAAATAATAATTATTGGATAAATTGCCCAAATAACAATTCCCTCAAATGTACGTAATTCTTATGTTTAATGAACACATTACCATGCAAATGGATCTTATGTTTAATAAACACATTACCATGCAAACGGATCTTGTGTTAAAAAACACAGTACCATGCAATCTTATCTTATGTTTAATAAACAAATTACCATGCAAACGGATCTTATATTTAAAAAACGCACTACCATGCAGATGGATCTTACACTTAATAAACACATTACCATGCAAATGGATCTATTCAGAAGTCAAATCAAGGATATGAGACCGTTTGAAAACAACGATCAAAGGAGAACCTTACGCTGTTCATTGAACCATATTTGTTATTTGAACCATCTACAGGTCCTGAATTGTTGAAGAGAGACGACCTTTTGAGTTGTTCCTTTTTCATTTTACTAATTATATGCCTTGTATTGGCATGTGTTCCCTTAGAATCATCGCCATGAAAAAGGAGGTAAATTTCCAGTTCAAAGAAATTTGTTACGTCAAACCTTTTGACTCTAAGATGAAGATGTTTTCAGATGCGGCTTTGAGACTCAGTAAACCTAATTTCTAAAAGACATCAATTAAACAGCATCGAATTGTTTCTTTGGTTTTGCAGAAAAAAATCATTTGAAGGCAAGTCATTAATATCGAGGTGAAAAACAGTTTATATTGGATACAAAATGATTCATTTTTGCATCTGTTAATGGGTCAGATATGATATGGATATTAGAGGACTATATTGAATAAAACCCACCATTTCATAAATTAAAGAATTTATTCTAGTAAATATTAAGACTATTTGTTTATATATATATAACGTTAACAGCTTGTTCTTCTATTATGGACAAGCTCACACTTAAAATACCGTTTAGCAAGGCTGCGGTTACGTCTAAAAGCTTATATGTAAAATAACGTCGAACAAGGCTGAGCTTACGTCTAAAAACTTATATTTAAAATACCGTTGAACAAGGCTGGGATTACATCACAAAACGTCTATGTAAAATACCGTTGAGCAAGGCTGGGCTTACGTTTAAAAACTTTTATTTAAAATACCGTTGATCAAGGCTAGGCTTACGTCTAAAAGCTTATATTTAAAATATCGTTGATCAAGGCTGGGCTTACGTCTAAAACCTAAAACACTTAAACGTTTACTACGCAGCCGGTGCACCTGGTTTCTGTGTTACAGTATCCACCACAGTGTCGAACAGTCACCACGAGTTAAGAAATAGAATCGCAGTTGATCGCCGTATCTTTATTTTATCATATCAGTAATATACTTTGAAAATGCAGAGAAACAAACCAATGCAGATTATATTAGGCAAATCTTATTCACCTTTTCTTTAGTTTTTTATTTTTTCATTCTTGCGCGCGGCCTCAGATTCTTTCTGAGGGACGTCAGCGGTGATTTTAACTGGATTACGAAGTTTCAAATATCAAGAGTTAATATTGGTATTTTGTCACATGAATGAGGCCGTCTGAACATTATTATCTTGTCACATGAATGAAACCTGCTGAATATATTAGTATCTTGTCACATGAATGAGGCCGTCTGAATATTATTATCTTGTCACATGAGTGAGGCCGTCTGAACATTATTATCTTGTCACATGAATGAGGCCGTCTGAGTATTATTATCTTGTCACATGAATGAAACCGTCTGAATATATTAATATCTTGTCACATGAATCAGGCCGTCTGAATATTATTATCTTGTCACATGAATGAGGCCGTCTGAGTATTATTATCTTGTCATCATGAATGAGGCCGTCTGAATACTATTATCTAGTTACATGAATGAAGCCGTCTGAATATTATTATCTTGTCACATGAATGAAGCCGTCTGAATATTATCTTGTCACATGAATGAGGCTGTGTAAATATTGTTATATTGTCACATGAATGAGGCTGTGAGAAACTTGCTATATTGTCACGTTATTGAGGCAGTGTGACTATCGCTATCTTGTCGCACGAATGAGGCAGTGTGAATATTGCTATCATGTCACATGAATGAGGAAGTAACTATAATATTGATTACAATACTTCCCAAATAAAATTTAATATCATATTTAAACGTTTTATGCTCAAACATGCGTCTCTTCCGCCAGTATTCATGGGGATATCTGCCACTCCTGAAATTAAACTGCAAAATATACACAGAGTAAGGTTAAGATAGAGGAATATTTAATAAAGTTTCCTTGAGTCTATCTTTCTTTTTAACTTTCCAATCTTCATTTCAGGAATAAATAGTAATATAGTGCAGAAGAGCACACACACGTCTATAGCATGTGAAGTTTTAAATGAATGGCTATTGTTCGCAATGTTCAATACGGTTATTAACTCGTTTGGTAAGACAACTGTCTTCCACCAAATTAAAGCGGTTTGATCCCTATTTGGGAGCATTTTCTTCTGTCTCCTTTCTCAGAAAAATGTTCGTATTTAATTTTAGTACAAATCTGGTGACAGCTTTAATTTTGAAAAATTAAACCATTTTTTAGTTGACTTGTCCTATTGGGATATTCATTGTTGACACTTAGAGTCAAATTTGTGAACTTTTTTTCATTAAATCTTGAGATATTCTTTCATGGCATACAAAGAGTTTTATATCATCATTTTAATTTGAATGAACAATATATGGAATAGCCGTACACAAAACTTACGTCAGAAATGAAGTAACACAACCAAATACATGAAATATACATCATATAATGAAAATTCGAAATAGGTCAGAAAACGGCCCTTATTCAGTATTGTCATTTAGAATAAAGAGGAGAGAAAGTGGCCCTTATCACCCACATTTGTCTTTGTTTCTGTGTCGTGGGTGCCAAACATAAGTTTGCGATTGGAAACTCAGTGTTTTTCAATACAGTATTTGTATTTTTGTTTTCAAACTTTCTTTTATACTAGCTCATCCCAATTTTGTTTATTTGTTTTTCCTTTTTGTTAATTCCATTCCTAGGACGGGTAATTAACCTTGTGTTATATATAAACAAACGTATTTATTTTCCTTTCCGTGTCTCGGCTGCCAAACAAGAGGTTATAAAATGTTTCTTATTCAATATATTCACTAAAGTGTTATGTTAGAAAACGGCCCTAATTCAATATAGTCACCTAAGTGAAGAGGTTAGCCATTATTTATTATAGTCATTCAGGTGTAGAGGTAGGAAAACGACGCTTTTTCAATATAGTTACTTAAGTAAAGAGGTCATAAACGGCCCTAATTCAATATAGTTATTTAAGTAAGGAGGTGAGGAGGCGTTTATTCAGTATAGTTACTTAAGTAAAACGGTCAGAAACCGGCCCAAATTCAATCTAGTTACTTAAGTAAAACGGTCAGAAACCGGCCCAAATTTAATCTAGTTACTCAAGTAAAGAGGTCAGAAATTGGCCTTTATCCAATATTTTATTTTAAATATAAAAGTCAGAAAAAGGCATTTATTCAATATAGTCGTCAAATAAAGAGGTCAGGAAACGGCCCTTATTCAATATCGTCATTAAGTAGAGACGTCAGGAAACGGCCTTTATTCAATATCGTCATTAAGTAGACAGGTCAGGAAACGGCCCTTATTCAATATAGTCATCAAATAAAGAGGTCAGGAAACGGCCCTTATTCAATATCGTCATTAAGTAGAGAGGTCAGGTAACGGCCCTTATTCAATATAGTCATCAAATAAAGAGGTCAGGAAACGGCCCTTATTCAATATTGTCATTAAGTAGAGAGGTCAGGAAACGGCCTTTATTCAATATCGTCATTAAGTAAAGAGATGAGGAAACGGCCCTTATTCAATATAGTTATTCTAATTTAGCTGTGCGTCAGCCTTATTAATAAGCCATACCCTGAATTTTATTTCGATACTGATTATGAAGTTGTAAGAAGATTCTCCAAGGAGCTCCGCACCAGGTGTTGAGTATGATAACGGCTATAGTAATGGCTGCATGTTCACACAGGAGCTTGGAAAAAATTAAGAAATGAAGAAGAAAAATACTTAATAAAATTTTATCTCCAAAGATCCCTTTTCTGCACAAAATCATTGTCAGAATCCTCATGTACGGTGTGATATAGTAATATAGGCTAAAGAAAATTATAAAGAATAATAACAAAACAACAACAAAAGAACCCAACCAAACAAAACACCTGAAGATACAAAGTCAGTATCGAACTGATTTCATCGTTCCTGTATTATTGTTTCTCTCTGATCATTAACTGTTTACTATGAGAAACACTTTCATCGTTCCCTTATTATTGTTTCTATCTGATAATTAAAGCTTTCAATGAAAAACATTCTCGTTATTCCATCCTTGTATTATGAGCAAATAAGAGTGACTGGTACTTTTTTAATTAAGACAAATTAAGGGTTGTCATCATGAGAAGACGGATACATTTGTATCGTCTATTGAGAAAACAAAAGATCTAATACTAATGTTTGGATGAGTATCAAGGCCGTCGCCAGTGGAAGACAAATAGTGCGAATCGTGGTAGAGAGCGAGGTAACATTAATCTAGACCAAGTATTGAAATAAAAGAACATTTTGTCAAGTGGATACATATTATTTTACCTTTTATTGTTATGTGGAAAAGTTTATTTGCTTGAAAGTTTTACTTGCTTTCAATTGCAATCAAGATACGCTCCTTTCGTGCTATTGTGCTACGCCACAACAACTGGAATTTGCCTTAGATTTCAAAATAAACAATGCCAAAAATATGCGCTTATTTCATTTCGTAAAATCGAAAACAATACACCCTTTATTCCACTTTGAACTAGAGAGACTATTTATTTAAACGGATTTGGGATTTACTCATGATATTAAAAATATTAGATAATGTACCGATCATTTCTCATAATATTACAGAAAACTGGATAAATGTACAGATCATTTCTAGTGATATTAATGATGTTTAGATAAATGTACAGATCATTTCTAGTGATATTAATAATGATTAGATAAATGTACCGATCATTTCTAGTGATATTAATGATGATTAGATAAATGTACCGATCGTTTCTAGTGATATTAATAATGATTAGATAAATGTACCGATCATTTCTGGTGATATTAATAATGATTAGATAAATGTACCGATCATTTCTAGTGATATTAATAATGATTAGATAAATGTACCAATCATTTCTGGTGATATTAATAATGATTAGATAAATGTACAGATCATTTCTAGTGATATTAACGATGATCAGATATGTGTACAGATCATTTCTTGTGATATTACACAAGATTACATAAATACACCGATTACTTCTAGTGATATACAATAATTTTTGGACAAATGGACCAATCTTTTCTCATGATATTAAAGATGATTGGATTAATGTAACGATCATTTCTCCAATTTTTCGTACACTGTTTTGTTCTTTAGTTTGATAGTTATTTGTTTGCCTGTCTTTTAGAATAGCAGCATAAGACATATAACGTTGATATTTCAAGCCATGAAGCAAAAGACTTTTAACATATCTTTATTGTGTTTTTATCGTTCCATTAATTTTTCTACACAGTTGACTATGCCGGTTTGCAATAGATATAAATATTGGATTGGACAGATGTCAAATACTTTTAAAATCTTAAGGCATATAATGGTGCTAGTGGAATAACAAGAAGGAACAATACCTCATACTTTGGGTATGGAAATATTCGTCTCGTTATTCAAGGATCTGGGTCAGATGGTATCTAAATAGAATAAGGCAACGATATAGCCACTGTCCGTTCAACCAGCTATTCGATGAACAAATGTCATGTCTTTAAGAATAGATTACTATCGGTGACAACCTTTAATGCATTAGATTTACAGATTATTGATTGTAATAGATACCTATACAACATTCAACCTACATTGTCAGAACTGTCAACATTTATTCATTGAAACAGGAAACCATAATCCCACGTGGCCATCATATTGTTTCTTCGTCAATGAATAATGCTAATAGCTCACCGTTTCCAGTGAATGGTATGTGTGATTTATTTGATTCCTTTGTGTTAACATGTTTTTTTCAAAGTGTTTCGAAATTTAGAAACTGAAAATATAAAACGAGTACATAGAAATCTGAAAATACAGGACAAGTACATAGAAAGCTGATAATATAAAACGAGTACACAGAAAACATTCCAAGTAGTTATTGATGTGAAACTATCATCTTATTTTTGTTCGTAAATTGAGAGTTGGGACTGATATCCTTCTTGCGGTTTTTATGAAGTACTTGTTGAAAACTGATAAATTCATGCATACCGATTACGAAGAAAAGAATTATTACCAAGTGGGTTTCTCATGTGAGACAGATACTACAGATCAAACTGGGCGTATCCTTAGTTTAGTCCAGAAAGATACTACGGATCTAAGACTTTTGTACCAAATAGATGTTACCTTAGTTTAGTCCAGATAGCTTTCTTTTTGTCGCTGTTAAACCAAGGACATATTTCTTTCTGACTGGAGTCATGCAATTGTAAACGGATTTAAAATATATCTTTAAAACTGCTTCCTATCTTAGAATAAGTACTAATACCAGTCACAGAAAGACTTTACGCCAATCAAGGGTTTAGTCAAACTCAATAAATATTGAGACTAGTATACGTGTAGGAATCTAACGGTATGAGATTAAATGTGTATTTTATATCAATAATGTTGTCAAAGAACCACATTGTCGTCTTCTTGTCTCTTTACCTATCACTTAGAACATTGTAGACTGGTCCATGTTACTGGCAGACCCAGTGTGTATAAACTGTTACAATGGATAATTCAAAAGCTTTAGAAAACCTAGGTAAATGGTAAATATGCATCTCTCTCTCTCTCTCCGGATGCATATGTAAAGATTGTCACTATTTCATTAATAGAGATACATTCATTTATGCCATATATTCTATATGCATTATGTATTGCATTGTCTATGTGACTTTTTTCCACGCATTAGATCAATCCAGTTCTGAGATCTTTTCGTTAAAGAAATCAAAAAAAAAAAAAAAAGAAACGATTTTGTATATGTCCTAGCAATATACATCGGGAAAGATATTTGTGCAGAGGAAATTCCCTTGTGTAAAAGACAATAGGGAAATCGGTTTGAAAAATCTTTCCAGAAGTATCGAATATGTTTTGTTTCCTGGGTTCATTTATACTGTCCCCTCTTATCCGCTATCAAAACAATCATCCTTTACCGCGTCGATATCACGAGATCTGGCGAGAAATGTACATGAGTTTATCTGTGTTCATGTAGAAGTCTTTTATATTTTAATCAGTGATAACATTGAACACTCTCTCTCTCTCTCTCTCTCTCTCTCTCTCTCTCTCTCTCTCTCTCTATATATATATATATATATATATATATATATATATATATATATATATATATATATATATATAAATGACTTTTTCTTTAAAGGTTGTTAAACGTGTAATGTACACTGCAGGACAAACAAGACTTTACATAGCAGTAAGCATACATTAATTGAGCATACGAAAATGACTGGGTAACCCTTAAATTCCTTGTAAAGATGTATATCACTATGTCATGTGACTGCCGAGTGGTCTAAAGCGCTCTTCGTTACGGATCACTGCCATCTCACCTCTGTCTGCGGCGGTTCGAGTCTAAGATTCAGCCAATGTGGGCATGTGAGAAAGCTTGCCAGTAGCTTCTCGTGGGTCGGTGGTTCTTTCCGGGGTTTTCCGGGTTCTTCCTCCATCATTAATACTGGCCGCCATGTATAGCCCATCGTGCTGAAAAATGGCGTTAAACCCCACAACAACAACAACAATGTCATGTGACTATGCTTACATGTCACATTCTAGCTTGGGCGTTATACAATAAATATAATGATCCCTGAGTAGCTATTGTTCTTAAAGAAGATTAAAAAGATAACATGGGTTGAGTACTAGTCAAGTTATAAAATAGTTTTATAAGTTAGTTGCGCACATCATCGAGAATGATATCCGAGTGTGTTGGTTACTGAATTTTCGCGTTATCGTATCGACATGTAAACAAAATGACCGAATTTGCTTCGTGCACGAATGATTTAAACAAAGGTACAATTGAGATACAGAACAACACCATTCAATCGTTACATGCTTGTTGGTGGTGGGATGATGTGAGATCACCGACTCCGTATAGTGCTTTAGTTGTCTTTATCAAGGAGACGATCGACCACGGTGTTCTTGCCCGGAGCGAGTAAGCAATAAAATAAAATATGAAACTAATGGACGGAATCATATAGATCTGAGCAGATATATAGAATAGAACAACACGAGCCTCGTGTGTAAAATATAATTATTTAATCAATTAAATAAACAAAATGAAATTGAACATTGGATTTTAATGATTCATTTTCTCCTTGCAATATCGTTACCAATTGTTTTGCGAAATTCAAGTAATTGTTTTGTTACACTGATAAAACGAATTGCATCACATAATCGAGTTACTGATTGAACTGACATGGTTGATTCTGGTCTTTTCGAAATCACATACATTTCCAGACATAGAAAAAAAATCAATTCTCAGCATACATGATACAAATCATTTAAGACAGATTTATTTATCACAATTCGTATGAGAAGAAATGATGAAATCTTTAGGGTCCATGATTCCTATAACATGCAAGACAAAAAATTAATTCTCGCAATGCGTATCACAGTAATGCATGCCATTCCTACACGACATGAGTTTTATTACATTCAAGACTACGACATGAGTTTTATTACATTCAAGACTACGACATGAGTTTTATTACATTCAAGACTACGACATGAGTTTTATTACATTCAAGACTACGACATGAATTTTATTACATTCAAGACTACGACATGAGTTTTATTACATTCAAGACTACGACATGAGTTTTATTACATTCAAGACTACGACATGAGTTTTATTACATTCAAGACTACGACATGAGTTTTATTACATTCAAGACTACGACATGAGTTTTATTACATTCAAGACTACGACATGAGTTTTATTACATTCAAGACTGCTGAATGTATGATTATTTTCTGAACTCAGGGAAAACTGAAGTATAAATGTAAACCGAATAAATTCAACAAATGATTACAAGCTTACATCAATGCATACTGTACTTGATTGAGACAATACCTTTGTGCATTTTCCGAGACTATGTCCTTTTTATATGAATCTACTCTCTCGCTCGTTCTGATCATATCGAATTCTTCCAGACCCACGTTTCAACTTCGTGTTTCTTTCAAACCTACGATATGGCATATTTGTTCATCTGGAGTTATTTATTCTTTATTTTAAATGGTCGACTTTTCTTCAAACTTATGTTTGTTCGATTTTTTTTCAATTAATTCAAGATGCATATCTGTCAAATAAATCACGCATATCTTGTAGTGTACATGCATTAATGGGTAAAGATTATTCTGCATCCATGAGGCAGGAGCGATTTAGCCTATTGTGAATTCTTGAGCATGCAGAGGTAGATCCAATTCTGAATCGATGATCCTGCAGGGGTAGGGCCATTTCTGAATCGATGAGCCTGCAAGGGTAGGGCCATTTCTGAATCGATGAGCCTGCAGGGGTAGGGCCATTTCTGAATCGATGAGCCTGCAGGGGTAGGGCCATTTCTGAATCGATGAGCTTGCAGGGATATGGCCAGTTCTAATACATCACCCTGCATTGTTTGAGGGTATAGGAGGGATAAGTATACAGTATATGCATTACGAATGAAAAACATGTCAGCAAAATGCTGGTTATAAGGTGCCAATTAAATGTCGGACAGCTTTCATGTATGTATGTATGTATGTATGTATGTATGTATGTATGTATGTATGTATGTATGTATGAGTGCGTTTGTGCCTAACACTACTATGCCATGATGAAAACTTCTGATTAAATACTCAGAATTTTGTTAGTCAAGCATGTTTTTCAATCAAAGAACGCAAACACTTATCAAGTTGCTCAGCTGTGGTATGCAACATAATATTTAGGTTTCCTTGGATGTCATGCATTAGTCATTCAGTTTCACCTCCACGTGAGTGACGGAGTGGCAACTTGATTAAGTTACCTGGGGATGTTAGATCAGCGCACTTTGATTCATTGCCTGATGTTTTCTCTACGTTTCTGTCACGAAAAGGATATTGATATCCCGACCTTTGATAAGTTGACTAAGTATGTGCGATTCTCTGGTTGCCTTTGAATAATGCCAGGTGAATAACGATGTGTACGCTGGCTGCTCAGACTTGAAGGATGACTTTTGAGGAGGAATTTAAATTAAACTGTTGGATGTGATGGTCTTTTTAAAAAATATATTTGACGGGAAGAGCGAAGGGGAGAGAATTTTAAGGTTTTCTTCCTATTCTACGCTGGCCGGCTTTAAAACAACATATCTTTATAGCTGCCATTTAAATTTTCCATTTTAGTGAGTATGAATGTATCCCAAGTTCATTTAGTCTTGTGCAAAAACACAATGTTTTAGGAACACCAATGAGAGGTAATATAATTAAAACAATGATAGTCTGTTATAGCATAAACTACGTAGACTGGCCGATATCATGTAATTTTGGTATGTTCAACATAAATAGCGGTTGTAAAAGTAGGGCAAGAGGAGGGGGGGGGGGGAATGTAATAATTATCGTTTCCGAAAGATGCAGGTAAGTGGACAATTTGAAACAAAACAACCAATGGACGATGAAGAAAATACGTAGACGAAGAAAGTGAACGAACACATATATCATGAAAAGCAGGGTAAACTATCTGGAGCTGCTGCCTTAAGACTGTTAAACGATAGAGGCAATTAGCACAGTATAAATATGTTCATTACAGAGCTGGCAATTTTACCAACCCATACAGTTTTGTCAGCCTTGAAAACATTTTATTATTATGAAAGCTCGGAAAGTTCCAATGCTCTATTTTGAACTCTTTTCTGATTTTGGTGAACATCGATGGTGGCTGATCGCTGTCTGATTCCTATCATACCATCATTTTGGGACAAATTTGAAGAAAGGCACACCCACCATCGATTTGGAAAGGAAGGAATATTGAAAATGGGGCTATATGAATTGAGTAGGAGTACATACTATTGGGTCAATTAAAATCATGCAAAGCTGTTTTAATATCTCCATTTCGCAAAATTTGATTCAAAGATTTCAAACATTTAATTAAATTATTTCAGAATATCAAAATATGCATTGTTTTAATTGGCAATGACGCATAAAAAGTACAAGAATTTCAACTATTGTGGCTTCATTGGTATGATAACAAGGATTTAAGAGCAATGTACCACTGTTGTAAGAATCCATATATACAGGCTTCAGATAACAGCTGTTTTTCCAATAATTTTAAATATCACAATTCATGACTAAACATTTGTTACTAGAAGTGACAGAATTTTGAAGTTTTATTCACGTAATAATAGTCCTTAGTGCATGAAATCCTCAAATGTTCATCAAATATTCACCAAGACGTTTTGTATAATAATACAGCAAACAGACAGACTCAAGAGAGGTAATAAGAATGAAATTGATACATTTGAAAAGTAACAAAGCTGACCCTAGTGAAATATTGCAAATATACATAAGAAATTCATACGAAATGAAACACATAACAATTATAACCTTCTTCTTTCCCATGAGGGGCATATATAAGTAGTGAATAGGGATACCCTACGTACAATGGGAATTAGCATTAAAAACACCCCTGGGACAATATACGTACAATGGAAATTTAACATGGCGAAAAATCGTGGGTCAATATACGTACAAGGGGAATTAACATGGCGAAAAATCGTGGGTCAATATACGTACAAGGGGAATTTAACATGGGGAATAGAGTCTGGGCTTGTTTAGGGACAAGGGGATTTTTTTTTTTTTTTTTTTAAAATTTTTTTAAAAAAGAGGGGTAGGCAATGGAAAGGCTATCTCTTTTCGAGAAATATGGCTGGCCCTGAAAAGGGCCTTTGGGTTTATGTTAATGTTTCCATTAACATAAAGGGCACCGCATTGGTCTTCTTCTTGTCCTTAGGCTGCGTCTCACTGTTGGCCCGTAAATCAGCACTCTTTTGAGGCATCCTTGTCTTTCGACGTAGATCCTACGTATCCACAGACTGGTGTTTGTCCTGTGGACAACGGTCCATTTGGATCGGACATACATGAGCATGTCCGTCCTGAACATCATGGAAGACACAAGCGTAGAAGATTGCACATCGGTCCACATTTTGAAGCGACGAGAATAGGTGAATCAATGCAGTGAACTGCGCTTATTTATAGGTAGAGGTAGGATTGAAACGGATTGAGTTCATTCACCAATCCGAACACGCGTTACAAAATTCAGTCAGCCCCGCATCCAATCCGAAGAGAGCAGTCTGTGACGTCACGTAGTCTATATAGATTCGCTAGCGCTTGTGTGCAGTCAATCTATGCGACAGTGATTCAACATGACGAAAACTCAGAAAACGATCCATTGGGGTGCACCAACAGGGGAGACTGCCCAAGGGAACCCGAACTTACTTTCAGAAGAGGTACATTGGGATTTTGTGGATTTTCTCTCCTCGCAAGAATTTGTTCCGGAACCTTCGTTACCTTCTTCATTACCGCAAGTGGAGAATTTTAGACAGAGACAGAAAGAAGAATTGGAGAAATTTATACAACGACAAAAGGAAGCGGAACAAGCTTTTCTCCTACAGAAACAGCAGCAAGAAGAAGAGGTAAGAAAAAAACAACAGCAAGAAGAAGTAGCAGCAAAGAAACAAGAGGGTGAAAATGAAACGGTCACGGTACTGTTGGACATTTTAGCGGAGTTAAGAAGTCTGAAACAAATGTATCAGACTTCTTTATTACGACCGAAGAGAATACGACCTTCCCGAGCTAAACACGTTAACCCTGTGACTAAGCCTACCGTACCACCCTTAGTGATTTCAACCCAATCATCAACATTACGCAGTCCAGAAGTAGGCCTTGGCCGTGGCAAAGGCTTAAGGCAGTTAAAGTTGATTGCTTGAACTCACCCCTACACCAGAATAAGAAGGCCCTTTTCAGGGCCACCCACATTTCTCGAAAAGAGATAGCCCTTCAATTTTGCCAATAACTCAAAAAAAAAATAAAAAATAACCCACCCATTTTACCCTTATAGTACGTGTCTGTGTATGAGTGCGTGAGTTTAGCTTCTTATTTTAAAATCACAACTCAAAGACACTTACCTTGTATCATTAATTTATTCTTTTCTCCATTTTTTACAATCCAATTCACAATTTACAACAGACCACTTTAATTAAAAGTTCATTGACTTCTTCTGTCTCCTTGTTTAGTCTCTCTGTTTTTTGAATTTTTTCACCGTCACACTCTTTTCCTCTTCTTCTTCCTCCTCGCTTTCTTCCCTTCTTCTTTTCTTCTCCTGTTTCTTTTTCTTCACCTGTCTTCTTTCTTCCTCAGAAGAATCCCTCTCTTCCTCTGAAGAATCCCTCTCTTCCTCTGAAGAATCTCTCTCTTCTTCTGAAGAATTCCTCTTTTCTTCTGATTCCTCTTGTTTCTTTTTTGGGCAATCTGGAGACCAATGTCCTTTTTCTTTACAATAATAACAGGTATCTTTACTTCTGTCTTTTTTAGCCCCTGTTTTTTTTTTCTTTTTTGACGGTCTGGACACTCTGAAGACCAATTCCCTTTCTTCTGACAGATATAGCAAGTATCTTGACTTTTATCTCGAAAGGAAGGAGAGTAGTCCGTCGGTTGGTCTGAAGAGAATTTTCTAATGACCCTTTGCAAAGCTCTGACGAAACGTTCGATTTGGTTAGTCTCTTCCATCGTTGTGCTCGGCTTGAGAGTGAAATGAATAGTGAAAGGACAAGACACACACCCTTTTATATACGCTGGTCTGCCATGACTATAAATTAGTCTATGGTGTTTAAACTTGAGTCATTTGACGTTCTGCACTCAAGATGAAACGATCCTATTCATTCGAGAAGAAAGAAGAAGAAAGTAAGAGGCAGAAACGTGATCTATCGCCTCGTACCAGGGCTGAAATCTTGGCACAAATTCATGCCAGTGATTTTGAAGAGGACATGAGTGAACCAGAATTTGAAACCTCTAAACCAAGTTCGCCACCCTTAGTCAACCCTGAAAAATACTATTCCATTCGAGAGACGGAAAAGCGCTCCTCTAGAAAATTTAGAACCAAGGCTTACAAATACACGGTGAAGTTTAAAGATTTCAAGGCTGAAGTGCCGTTAGAGAAAGCAGAAGTGTTTATCACTAGGGTGTGGGATTCTCTGCTCACTGCACTCAAGCGACAATGTCAACCCAAAGAAGACGATCGCTTGAGACTTTCCATACAACACGACGGTTTGAAATCCCCTGTTTGGATCGAGTTTAGCACCCCTGCAGAATTGACCGCTTCCAAAGTCATGGACAAGATTCAACACGTGCAACAATCTAATGACCAGTTTGACATCACCGATGGAAAAGCCACATTGGACATGACCCACGTCTCTCCTCCTCAAGGGACCGGACGCAAAAAGATGTTATTGGTGAACGAGCTTCGCAGCATTAAGCGTAGCCTTGTCCAAATTCACAATCCTCATGACCAGATGTGTTTAGCCCGTGCCATCGTGGTGGGACGAACCTATGTCAACAAGAACGACACGGTAGAATGGAAAAGAACCTGGAATATTATTCAACGTTCCTATCGAGCCAAACAACGAAACGAAGCAGAACTCCTGTTGCAACAAGCTGGCCTGTCCAAAGACACACTCTGTGGCATTCCTGAGATGCAAAAATTGCAAGATGCCCTAGCTCCACGCTACATCTTGAAAGTGCACCCTCAAGAAATGCGCGGGCCTCTGTTGTTTCGAGGCCAAGATTTTAAGGACGCAAAATACATTCACCTTTATCATCACGATGACCATTTCGATACCATTACCAGTATCACTGCATTCCTGGGATACGGTTATTATTGTGAGAAATGTGATTATGGTTATAACAATCGAGAGCAACACAAGCATTGTGGAATGAAATGCCCAGGATGTTTGGCCTCTTCACCCTGTCTGAGCGAAGAACCAGTGCCTTGTTCAACTTGTCTGCGCGCGTTTGTCAGCCCTGTCTGTTACCAACAACATTTGAAGACACAAGGTTCACAGCAGAAATATGCTTGTCAACTGCTAAGATTGTGCCCTACCTGTGGACAAGGCATATGTACCAATACTGCCAAGGCACACGTATGTCGAGGAAAGAAAAAATGTCACATTTGTCACCACATCGTGGACTTGGAACACCAATGATACGTGCAAAAATACCAACCCCCACCAGAGAAAGAGGACGGTCACAAGAAGAAAGGCAATTTCATCTTTTTCGATTTCGAATGCATGCAAGAGACCGGCATTCACATTCCTAATTTCTGCGTGGCTCATCGAGCGTGCGAGAAGTGCATTCAAGAACCTATCTTCAGTCATTGCCCTCACTGCAGCAAGATTCCTGGAGGACGTGAAAAAATCTTTCGGGGACCGAACACGTTAGCCGATTTCGCTCGATGGGTCTTAGACCCCATCGACAAGACGTGGAGCCAAGAGGACATCGAACGTTACGGAGATTGTCATCGTCATGCCACGGTGATGGCTCACAATTTTTCCGGATACGATGGACAGTTTCTTCTCAGATACTATACGGAACATGGCACCGAACGTCCTAAAGTGACTTTGAACGGAGCCAAAATCATTTTCATGCAAGTGGGACAAGTGCAGTTTAAAGATTCGATGAGTTACTTGGCCATGCCTTTGAGTCGAATGCCTAAAACGTTTGGAATGACAGAAATGGCTAAAGGGTACTTTCCACACTTTTTCAATACGGAAGCCAATCAACATGCCGTTCTACCCCATTTACCTGAGGCTCACTATTACGACCCCGACAACATGCGTACCGAACAACGAGAAGCTTTCTACGCTTGGTACCAGGCTCACGCCTCGGACCCTTTCGACTTTCAGGAAGAAATGCTAAAGTATTGTCGTTCCGACGTGGACATTTTACGGCGTTGCTGTGGAAAATTTCGAGAACTGTTCATGGAACACGGAGGGGTCGATCCTTTGAAAGAAGCTTGCACCATTGCCAAAGCGTGTTCCTTAGTGTATCGACAACGATTCATGCCTGAAAAGACCGTGGCTGTCATCAGCCCTCAAACGACCCACTATGTCAAACGTCAATACTCGGTCAAAGCCCTACATTGGTTACATTACTTGTGCGACAAGGAAGACAAGTGGATTCAGCATGCCCGCAACGGAGGGGGTGAAAACACCATCGGAACGTATTCGGTCGATGGCTGGGACTTAGAAAACCCCAAGATCATGTACGAGTTTAACGGTTGCTTATTTCACGGATGTCCCGTCTGTTACCCTGACCGTGGCACTAAAAATCAGTTTTTACAACGAACCATGGAAGACTTGTACCAGGACACTTGTCAGCGACGCCTAAAGTTAGAACAGCAAGGATACCAAGTGGTGGAAATGTGGGAACACGAGTACGATCACCGAATGAAAACCGATCCCGAGTTTAAACGCCTCGTGGAAAGTTACCAGTTCATGGACCCGTTGAACCCGAGGAATAGTTTGTACGGAGGAAGGACCAATGCCACCTGTTTGCTGTACCAAGCCGACGAAGAGAAAGGAGAAGAAATCAAATACTTGGACGTGTGTTCGCTGTATCCCTACGTGTGCAAATATTGTCGCTTTCCTGTAGGGCACCCGCAATTGCTGACGGAACACATCGACCTGAAAAACATTCGACAATACGAAGGCTTGATCAAGTGTAAAGTTTTGCCTCCCACGGACTTGTACCATCCCGTCTTACCTCACCATTGTCAAGGCAAACTGATGTTTCCCTTGTGCCGTACTTGTGCCGAAACGTGCAACCAAGACCAGCCTTGTCAGCACACCCAGGAAGAACGTGCCTTGACGGGAACCTGGGTCAGCGTAGAATTGTTCAAAGCTCTGAACATGGGATACCAACTGTTAGAAGTGTACGAAATTTGCCACTTTCCTAAGACACAACAATACCACAAGGGTGATCCCAGTCAGAAAGGCATTTTCGCCGACTACGTGGATGCCTTTTTGAAACTGAAACAAGAAGCCAGCGGCTATCCTTCCTGGTGTCACACTCCCGAAGACCAAATACAATTCAAAGAGAAATACTACGCACAAGAAGGCATCTCTTTAGACCACATCGAAAAAAACGAAGGCAGGCGATTGTTTGCCAAAGTGATGTTAAATTGCTTGTGGGGTAAAATGGCAGAACGACCGTGTTTACCCAAGTCGGAATATTTGACAGAACCTTACCGCTACTTCCACATGATTCACGACAAAACCAAATACATGAAACACGTGGACGTCGTTCGAGAGAATTTGATCTTGGTCAATTACGAAGAAGATCTGGACTTTGTACAATACGACCCTTTTGGAAATGTCATCATTGCGGCTTACGTGACAACTCATGCTCGCTTAAAATTGTACGAAGCTTTAGAACTGTTAGGGGAACGCGTCCTGTACTTTGACACGGACAGTTGCATTTACATCCATCACCCGATTCAACATCACCCTGACATCGAAGGAGACCGTTTAGGAGCCTGGACAGACGAGCATCCCGACGACAAGATTCTAAGTTTCGTCAGTGGCGGCCCCAAAAATTACGGCTACGAAAACAAGATTGTACGTTTACCCACTCACCACATCGTCAGTCGGCTCTTGGAAAAAGTCTATCAAATCGTGTACCAGAAGCGAGTTCGACTTCCCAATCATTTCACCTTACCGTATGGACACGTTGGTATAAAACATTGGTTGTAAGAGGATAGTTACCCCACCAGAAAGATGACTTCGCCACAGCAAGAATCGAGTGAGAAACCCGATGAGAACTCCAAGTTCAAACCCTATCATTTTCCAGTCTTCTTACCTGACTATTGTGATTGTGCCCGTCGATTGGACACGTTTCAGAAATGGCCTACGGATAGGGAAGGATTACCTTCTTCGCATGTTTTAGCTAGAACAGGATTTGTCTACTTGGGACCTGAGTCAGGATTGGGATACGAGGTACAGTGTTTCGCTTGCGGACTGAAGTTACGAATGGATCTATGTATCTATAAAGATTCAGCTATTCTGGAACATACTCGATGGTCTCCGCACTGCCCTTACCTTTCTATGGCCTTTCCACCCATCACACTACGGTACAATGTTGACGGTACCTTAGAGACGGTACCTTCCAGAACAGGACATAAAAAACGTAAAAAAGGAAAGATGTACAAGCTAGAGACTGCATTGCGACTAGTATAAAAAGGGACTATGGTCAAGATCGATAGTTCATTGTGACTACGAAGACCGAGCGAACAAGATGAATACTTTCAGAGAAACACAGAACAAGTTGTTTAGAAAGGCACAATTCAAGTGTGAGGCTTCGGAAGTGGAATGCGATTGTGAGCCTTGCGATGGGTACGATGCTGTACGCTGTGACCTTAGCGATGCCGTAAAGCATCATGGGAACTTTAGTGTCACTACCCCTATCATGGAAAGTGATGCTGTGCGTGTCAAACCTGTGGGATGCGAAAGTGATGCCGCTCGTCCTCTTGGACACTTAATGGGTTTAAAGGGGAATGTTCACCTTCACGTCTACCCCCCTACGGATGTCATCCAGCCCTGAGCAAACTCCTGCCCATGTCACTCAACCCTCATCGAAACGAACCTGTGAAAGACGAATATTCGTTCCCTGTGCGTTTGTCGGAATACTGCGACTTTGAAAATCGTCTTCAATCGTTCAAAGGAAAATGGCCTAAGTATCTGGGAGGACCGACCCCCGAAGAATTAGCCAGAGCTGGATTTTTCTACTTGGGCGAAGGAGATAAAGTCAAGTGCTTCAGTTGCGGTGTGTCACTTCACCACTGGGAACCGCAAGATTCGGCCTACGTTGAACATGCTCGATGGTCACCGAATTGTCATTACTTACCCTTAGTGGGACCGAGACATTGAAGTAACTTACCATAATCTGTTCATGGATACTTTACAAGAGAACATTCGTGCTTTGCCTGTGGAGTTGAGAGAACGCATTTACCGAGAGCTGGTCAAAATACAAGTGAAACGTAAAGAACAATTGCATCCGTTACGTCACCGGTGTTTGAACCACTGGTACCTGAAAGCTATACAAGGATTGATTCAATTGAAAGTGTTCCATCGGACAGACATTGATGAACGATCCTCTAGTTTTAAAAAGGATTGGTTTGTTATGGACGATTCTACCTACATCATTGTAAACTTACTGCATCGAATTCCAGAGGAAGAGTTAACGAATTACCAACATCTTGAACACAATGTCAACTTAGTGAAAGAGGAAACTTCTGAACGAATTGTAATGAGCAAATTAGTAACTAAAGGATTTAAATTCGACACTGAAGTAAAACCATGTTTGTGCAAACAGTACATTTCTTGTGTCAGACCAAAGAGGATTTAGTATGACCTATTCATGGATACTTTGCTAGAGAACATTCGTGCTTTGCCTGTGGAGTTGAGAGAACGCATTTACCGAGAACTGATCAAAATACAAGTGAAACGCAAACTCAAAGTGATTCATCCGTTTTTAAATTATGCTCTGTTCCAAAGTACAAGAAGACTGATTATGAATAGACATTACATTAGTCACAAAGTTAAACGAGGCTATTGGTCACCACCCAACGATTCCAAAAACAGTGTATATACTTATGGATACTTTACAAGAGAACATTTTGGGCTTTCCTGAGAGTTGAGAGAAAGGATTTACCGAGAGCTGGTGAAAATACAAGTGAAACGTAAAGAACAATTGCATCCGTTACGTCACCAGATCTTTAACCACTGGTACCTGAATGGTATAAGAGGACTGATTCGTCAGAAATTTTTTCAGTGGTCAGACCTTGTTGAACACTTTCAGTTTGGGGATGATGATGGACTAGACGTTCGTAATTTTGGTTACTTCGAGATTCACTTACTGCAACGTATTGAGGAAGATGAGTTAAAGGATTACCAACATTTGTTACATGGAATCTGCTTAGAAAAAGACGAAACATCTAGACAAACTCTGACGTTTCAGTTACAGTATGTAACATTTAAATTCCCTACTGGAGAACGAACATGTTTGGTTAGAAATTACCTTTATTGCTTCCGAAACAAAGACACTATAAAATCAAGTTGCAATGCCACGGATTATGTCACATATTATTGAACAGATTCCGTGGAAGGTACTCAATGACCATATTCAAACCGTGGATCATTACCATCAATTATTACAAGAACTGTATCCATTCAATTTGGGACGACAAGTGGTGTGTGTCTTAGTGACTTGTTTTCTGGGATTTCGTTTACCAGCCGATTCTTTGTGGACTCTTTACGATCAGTACTTACCACCTCAATGGCCTTAAATGGTCACGAAAAACTCCTTTTGCTCAAAGCCTTGCGTTTTCATCTGGATACTTCTCGACCTCAACAGGAAAAAAAGATTCGTCAACTTTTAGCTACCCAAGACGTGTATGACGATGTGTGTGTAGCTTGTGACTTACATCCCCATTGGACAGATGTCCGTGCCTGGAAAGAATGGGGTTTTGAGGCTTGGACCCAAGAAGTGGCCCAGTATGCACGAGAGTTGTTCAAGGAAAAAAGTTACTTTTCAACCCGTGTTAGTGACGGTGCCAGAAGAACCCGTCACCCAGGACAGGACTGTCGTGGACAGGCCTGAAAGACCCTTTCGGGAGGACACTTGTGTGACCTTACCCCCTACTATAGAACTGGTTAGAACATTACCCAAAACATGTTGTTGTACAGACACTTGTTTTTATTCCACGTTAATGGTTATCATGTGCCTTTTATTCTTGTACTTAAGCCTTTGGCTTTATTTATTTTTGTCTTTCGTATTCATGTTTGAAAAAAACATTCAATAAACGTGTTCTGAAAAAGTATATAAACTCTTGTCTTGTTTGTTTTTCGTGTCACAAGTGAAATTTCTCACACAATGGCTACCTCTGCTGTCTCTGCTCCCTTTTCCTCTACTGTCAAAGTCATCGACGAACACTTAGATCGTGCCAGTTGGGAGGCTTTGTATCTTCGCCATCCCTTTAACATGCTCATTGCTGGACCTAGCGGTTCAGGCAAAACCGAATTCGTCAAACGTTTGATCGAACATAAACATCATTTGATCGATCGGCCACCTCAACGGATCGTGTGGTGTTACAAAGAGTGGCAATCTTCGTACAACCTCTTGCGAGAAAGTCAAGGCGATTCGATCGTGTTTGTGGAAGGCATTCCTAAAGAAGACGACAGCATCGTCTCTGACTCCCGTCAAACCCATTTGGTCATTTTCGACGACATGTTAGGAGAAGACGAAGAAGAAATTAAACTGTGGTTCACGCGCAAAGGGCATCACCGTAATGCCAGTGTCGTTTACATCACCCAAAATTTGTTTCAACAAAGTAAAGCCCATCGCACCATCAGTCTCAATGCGCATTACGTGGTCTTGTTTAAAAGCCCTCGAGATAAATCGCAAGTGCAAGTCTTAGCCAAACAGTTAGGAACGCCTTGGCTGACTCAGGCGTACGACGATGCCACTCAAACGCAACACGCCTATTTACTCGTCGATTTGAAACCTACGACTCCCGAGGATTTGCGATTTCGTACCCACTTGTTTCACCACTGGGGCCAAGACGGAGGGCCTGTCCTGTACACGTCTCCGTCCTCGACTTCATTTCACTCCCCATAAAAAAAATCTATAAAAACCTCAGACCCTTTTTCGTCTGTCTCACACAGTGTGAACATGACGTCCCTTCAGTCGCATCTTCCCGTCAAATTGATTCGTGCCTTGTATGGCATCAGTCGAGAAAAAAAATCCACAAACACGAGCCCGTGTCTTAGAAGCTAGTCTCAAAGAAGTCTTACGATGGTTCACGGTGACGGCACGTCAAATACTCCAAGGAATCATTCAGATTCCTCATCAAACCAAACGCTTTTTCGATCGAAACAAAGTCGCTTTGGTCCAACTGGCCGATCCCCGCATCGACACTCAAACCAAAAAACAAATCATTTTGAAACCTGGAGGGAGCGGTACTCTAGGAGGGGTCATCATTCGCTCTCTCTTAAGATGGAATCCTAATGCCCCCAAAGTTATCCCCAAGAAAAAAGTCCAACGAAGCCCCAAGAAGAAGAAAAAGACCAGGTCTCCAGTGGCAGGACCCTCCTCTTACCAGACACCACCCCGGAAAGAGAAAAGAAGCCCCCAGAAAAAGAAACAGAAAAAAAGTCCCCAGAAAAAGAAAAGTCCACAGAAGAAAACTAGTCGCAAGAGAGGTACTTCGGCCAGGACGCAACCTTACACTCGCAAACCACGACCTGCCACGGCGGTGACTGCGTCTCCGGCAGCCTCACGTTTATACACTTCTCCGTTAATGACACCCAGAACTGAAGAGTACTTGGAGACGTTGATCACACCAAGAACTTCTCCGTTGATGACCCCCAAAAGAACTTCCCCAGTGGCAGGACCCTCCAATTTAGTGGCAGTGGCTGCTGCTCACAAAGTACCTTCTCCCAAAATCAAAGTCCAAGAAAGATCGGGCATGTTACAAAGTTTACTGGATTTGTCCAAGCAAGAACTGCCTCGATTTAGTCCGTTACGTACCCCTGCACGACGTGTCATGCCTGTCCTCAAACTGATACGACGTAAAGACAATCAGTGGCGACGCGTTCCAGTATAAAAAGGCCTGTGACCAAGTAGGTTATCAGTGTTGTTTTTGGTGCTCCTGAAGACTCAAAGATGTCACCCTCCAGAAAACCCCAAGGAAAGAAAAGGAAAGGACTGCCACCACGTTTAGCCAAACATGGAGACATGTTATCTGTCCTGTCCAAAGCTTCTCCACCCCTACGAAAAAAACTCATTCAAACGGCCTCCAAAGAGGTCATCGATACCGTGTGCGAATGTTGTTTGAACGTTTTGAAAGGCACGATCCCTTTGTCCAAACACCAGAAACAATGCTTAGGCAAACATCGTCACGTTCTTCGCCAAATGGTTCAAAAGAAAATTCCCATTCGTTAAAAAAAGAAGATGTTAGTGCAACGTGGAGGTATTTTGCCTCTCTTGTTAGGCCCCATACTGAAAGGAGTCTTGGGAACCATGTTGGGAGGACTGGTGGGAGCAAGATAAAAAAGGCCCTCGGAAGTCCCAAGATCTCAGAATCGACCGCTGACAACCCCATGGAAGGACGAAAACTAGCTTTAGTGCCTTACAAACGATGGATGGAATACCATCGGTGGCAAGAACAACGCACCCCGCATTTACCTCCCAATCCCAATTTGAGCGAGATGTCCCAGTTACAACACGAATTGCAGTCCTTGATGGATCGCCAAGATTTGTCCGAAACAGAAAAATCGCAAAAGTACGGTCAACTCTTGCAACGACTGCAACTCTTTCACCAGAAAGCTTTAGACGAAACAGCTCTACCCACTCTGAAAGATTTTAAGACCTTGATGAAAAGTCCAGCACCATCACCAGTACCAGTACCAGTACCACCAGTACCAGTGACCAAGACAGAAAAAGGAGAAGAAGAAGAAGGGTTTCAAACTCCACCAGAAAAAGTACACAAGTTAACAACACCACCTACCTCCAGAATTGGATGGATTAAAAAGATGATGGCCACCCCTTCTTCATCACAAGAGAAAAAGAAAGTGAAGACAGAAGTGAAACAAGAACCGATATCCCCCGCTCAGACATCCTCCTCTTCAACACCTATTGCCGGTCGCACACGCAAAGCATTGCAATCCAAGAAAATACCCCAAGAGAAAAAGAGTAGCATCCTCCAAGAGTGGGTGCCTTATTAACACACAAACGAACACAAAAAATGGAAAAAGTCTTAGCCAGCATTTACTACGATCCCTCGCATCCTGCAGGTTACGCAGGAGTTCAAAAATTGTATCGTGCTGCCAAAACGCGACTGAAAAGTCTCCGTTTACCTCAAGTGCAACGATGGTTACAAGAACAAGCTACCTACACTTTACACAAACCCATTCGACGCAAGTTTGCCAGAAGTCGCACCCGAGTGGAAGGCATCGATCATCAATGGCAAGCCGATTTAGCCGATGTCTCTCATTTGGCCAGCTGCAATCGTGGCTACAAATATTTGTTTTGTGTCATCGACGTCTTTTCCAAATTTGCCTGGGTCGTGCCCTTGATTTCCAAATCGAGCAGCGAGTTAGTGCGAGCCCTGCAACGGGTGTTGAAACAAAGCGGTCGTCACCCTCTTCGATGGCAAACGGACAAAGGCACCGAATTTCTGAACCAAGCTTTCCAGAAAGAATTAAAGAAACGTGACATTCATTTTTTACCACCGAGAATCCCGAAACCAAAGCCAGCATCGTGGAACGTTTTCAACGCACTTTGAAAGAACTCATGTGGAAATATTTTACGCATCACCACACTCTGAAGTACATCGACATCTTACCGCACCTGGTGCAAGCGTACAACCAATCTTACCATCGAAGCATCGGACGTGCCCCGCAAGACGTGACTCCCGACAACGAAGTGCTGGTGTTTGAGCGTCTGTTTGGTACGTCCCCGACGAGGGTTGTCCCCAGGAAAAGTGGAGAGTTGACCGTAGGAGATTGGGTGCGCATTGGCAAAACCAAACGCACTTTCGACAAAGGTTACTTACCTAACTGGACGACCGAATTATTTCGCGTCACTGGACGAGTGCATGGTCGTCATCCTGCCGTCTATAAATTGGAAGACATGAACGGAGAAGTACTCAAAGGAACGTTTTATTTGCCCGAGTTACAACGTGTCACCAAAAAAGAAGACGACGTGTACGACATCGAAAGCATTCTCGAACGCAGAACCCGTAAAGTGGGCAAACGACGTGTCAAAGAATTCAGAGTACGTTGGAAAGGATATCCGCCCAGTGTTGATTCTTGGATCGACGCTTCGCAAGTCATCGACTATAAAAAGAAGTGACCATCATGCCCTTTCACACAGCAGACGCAGCTACGTCGACCACTCCTTCTTCACCTAGTTCTTCTGTGCAAGATTTACAAAAACAACCTTTGTGGGTGTGGTGTGGAGAACGTGTGCCTAAAACGCAAATCGTCTTTTTCTGCCAAATCTTCGTCGTGTATTGTGTCATCGGGGCAGCCATCGCCAATTTGAGTTTGCAACAAGGAGACAAACAATTGTGGACCATATTATTGAGCAGTTGCATCGGTTACCTGCTTCCCAATCCCTCCCTGAAATTCTCCTCGAACGGGAACCTTGTGTCCAGTGCCAGTGTCAGTCACCACTCCAACCACAATCAGAGCCCCATTTTAGACGGAGACACGCTTCTGACGTCCACTAACCCCTCGGACAGCCACATAACTCTGGAATTATGAGTCACGAAAACCAATTTTACTTAACCTTACCCAGTGACAGTTCCATGGAGGTGTTTCCCAACAACACGTTGTGCTGTTACACGGCTAAATTACCTCAAGCCATCCCGTTAGATCACGAAGCCCATTGGGAAGTGGCTTTAGTAGAAATCATTCACCCGACCCAAGTCCTCAATGTCCTTAACAACCAAAATTTTTTTTACGGTGGAAGTTCATGACGAGCAAGTGCAAAAGCACTTGAATAATGTCAGATATGATCTGAAAAAATATAATGAAACAACTCGAACGTGGACCTACCAGATTTTGATTCCCCCAGGCTATTATTTTAGTGGTCAACATTTGGTCAGCACCATAAGCTCCAGGTTTAATGCCGTGTTTGGGAAAGCGTTGGAGTTTGCCCAACAAAAAAAGGTCACCATGGAGTACCACAAAGCAGCCCGTCGCTTCTTGATGAAATTTGAGCCGAGTAAAATCGTGTCCATTTTATTTTGTCCTGAATTGTTTCACATATTGGGCGGTGACATGGAGCTGAGGAAGAAAGTAGAACAAAAACCCGAATTACCAGTCATTTCTGACAACGATTCTTTTGTCAAGTATTTTCGTTCCCCGGTAGAACTGAACCAAGGACTGAATTTGATGTTTGTGTACTCGGATGTGGTGGAGTACAACGTGGTGGGACACACCTCCGTGCCGTTACTGCGTGTCATTCCTTTCAAAGTGGATTCTGCCACGAACGCTGACGAGGAAGGTGGAAACACTTACCACGTCCACCGCGAATTTGTCCATCCTCACTATTTTCCTGTCAGCAAGTCGTATTTGGACACGGTCAACATTGCTATAAAAGGAGATTTGGGACAAAATATTCCATTCACCAAAGGAAAAGTCACGGTGAAACTCCATTTTCGAAAACGGTTTTCTCACGACTCGTAAGTCATGTATCCAGTGTACCGAGGGGTTGCTCGACAGCGAGGACACGGTTTAGGAGATATGCTGAAATCGGCCTTTCGTTCGGTGGCCCCAGTGTTGAAACCGATGGTGACACGAGGATTGCACGCCTTGAAAGATGAGGCATTGACGCAAGGCAAAGAATTTCTCCAAAATGTCATCATCGACAAACAAAACCCTAAAGAAGCCTTCATGAGGGCTGGCAAAAATGTCTTGCTGCAAACGGGCAAAGACATTTTAGGCCGACGAGACACACCTATAAATGCCCTGCACGCTACCGAGTCAGGCATTCAGCAAGGACAAGGCAGAAAGAGACGACGACGAAGAAAACACCCTTTCACCAGACTTCAAGCGAGAAAGGCCAAGAAAAGAAGAACCGTTCGAGACTTAGACGTTTTCGATTATTGAAACACAGAAAAAAAAAAATGATGCACCGAGAGTCTTGCGCTTGTTCCAAGACGGAACTGGATCTGTTTGCCATGCCCCCCACCATGATGACGATGCAAGAATCCCAGTGGGTGGAATTTCACCCCGTCTCCTCACTGACCGATTCCGCTCCCATCGAGTTTGAAATCAAAGGACAGCCCGAAGATTACATCGATCTGAATAGCAGTTACTTGTACTTGAAAGTCCAAGTTCAAGATAAGGATAATAAAACAGTAGAAGACACTGAGAATATAGCTCCCGTCAACAATTTCATGCATTCCTTGTTCAGCTCAGTGGACTTGTACTTGAATAACAAACTGGTCAGCAGCAGCATGGATACTTACCCTTACCGTGCCTACCTGGAAAATCTCTTGACGTACGGAATAGATGCCAAGGATACTCATCTCAATGCTTGTGTGCTATGGGAACCTGACGAAGCGAAGGCGTTTGACGAACTAGATAACGGCTTTGGGGAAAGACAAAAGAAAATCGTAGGTGGAAAGAGTTTAGAACTGATGGATCGTTTGCATTTGGACATGTGGTTGCAAGAGAAATATTTGCTGAACGGGGTCAATGTTCGCTTGAGACTGAATCGTAGCAGTACCGCTTTCCATTTGTTGGCTGATAGTGATGCTACTACTGGTGGCAATCCCAAAAGCAAAATCGAGGAGGCCAAACTCTACGTAGGACGCGTGGAAGTGTTACCTAAAGTAGGTAACGAAATCAGTCAAACGTTGAGCAGAACGACTGCCAAGTATCCCATACGACGTGTGGAAGTGAAAACGTTCACCATTCCCGCTAACCATCATTCCATGATCGAAGATCATCTGTTTCAAGGGCAGTTACCCAAACGTTTAATCCTTAGTATGGTCGAGAAT
Source organism: Sinohyriopsis cumingii (assembly GCA_028554795.2). NCBI lineage: Eukaryota > Metazoa > Mollusca > Bivalvia > Unionida > Unionidae > Sinohyriopsis > Sinohyriopsis cumingii. The sequence goes on along the minus strand of CM068841.1, from coordinate 95,033,572 downwards.
GAAGCCTTCAACGGAGCCTTCAAAAAAAATCCTTTCAACTTTCAACACTTCAACGTGAAGAAAATCGAAGTCAGTCGCGATGGCAAGACCTTGTGTACCCGACCTTTCGAACCTGACTTTAGTGACAAGAAGTTGAATTACTTGAGATCGTACTTGTCCCTGTACGAAGCCACCGGCCAGTTAGGAACCAACACCAGTCACGGCATTACGTACGACGAGTATGCAGGAGGCTATGCTTTGTGGGCTTTCGATTTCACTCCAGATCAAGGCAGCGACGAGGGACATTTCCACCCTATAAAATCCGGCCAGATTCGTGTGGAACTTCAGTTTGCAAAGCCACTGGACGAGACAGTGAACGTCATCCTGTATGCAGAATTCGATAATACCATAGAAATCAACAGTTTGAGAGAAGTCATTCTAGATTATTAGAAGCCATGGAAGACTGTTATCCCTCTTTACCTAGTGGAGAAACTTTAAAGATAGAATGTGAGGAGACCGTGGAAAAAGAAGAAGTGATCATGATGAAATCGAGATGGCCAGAACAAGAAGCCCATTTAGTCTCCTGTTTTGCCAAACACTTGGTGGAAAAAATGACGGAATTGATCAAGAAAAATTGCTATGGATGTCAAAACGATCATCCCAGTCAAATTCAACACAATAAATGCCTGATGTTGAGTCAAGAAGAAAAATTGGACGAGTATCTGGACGAAGCTTGGAGTCTCATCTCGAACAAAGACGTGTTGCACCAGTGGTATAAAGACTTGCGTGAACATTCTTGTCTACCATTAACCACTCAAGAGATCCATCGTATCGAAGCTCTCCTGAATCAAAGTGAGGAGACGAAACGAAGAAACGGTTATTTGTCAGACATTTTCAAGCAAAAAGTCAGGATCGAATTGATGACTTATTATTACCTGTGAAGAAGAAAAAAACACACACAAATCAATGGATACCTGGGAACTTTATTACCTTTTGAACCACAGTTCGTATACGGCTTCTTGGAATCCTGTCGTCTGTGCTAAAGATGAACTCCCTCATCGCAAACCTAAAGACCATCAAGCTTACGTGATCAACACGGACGACAGTCATCTCCCAGGAACCCACTGGGTAGTCGTCTACTTTCCTCAAGAAGGATGTGTGGAATATTTCGATTCGTATGGATTGCCCCCTTTGGAAGATGATATCATTGACTTTATGAGAAGAAATGCTCAAACCACCCGATTCAATAACGTGAAATTACAAGGCACAGATTCCTTGGTGTGTGGACAGTACTGTGTGTATTTTCTGCATCATCGCAGCCTGGGCTATTCCTTAGAACATTTAGTGACTCATTTTGATCCTCGTTCTTCTGCTAGAAACGATGTGAAAGTAGATCGATGGTTTGGTGACCATTATGCTTATCTTTTGTCTCAAGCTAGGAAACGTAGTGTCCATCAATGGCCTAATGATTTCCAACAGTGGAAATCACAATTTCATTCACAACGTTGTCAGCCCTGTTTAAAGTAGATTGTCAATTGAGAAAAAAATGTTTGTGATTTGAAAAAATTGTTTGATGTTATATTGTTGGATTATTGTTAAAAATGTTAGAGTTGTTGTTTAGTGTTAAGTGATTTTTGAATAAAAAATGTTGTGTTTTGAAAAAAATGCCTTTGTCTTTTGTTTAGCTATAAGAATGTTGGATTGATGCTCTTTCATTTCTTACTATCCCTCTCATGTCACTCACTGAACGTTGCGGCTCGAAAACCGTGTGGGGGATGTTTTCCTTCACGTCCGCGCTTTGACTTTAAGAACCGGGGTTGTTTCCAGTCTAACCATCCATTGTCGACTCATCCTCCTAAGAAGATGTGCTCCAAACTAGCTAAGCTCAACGAAGCCTACGTGAATTTGCATAGGGTCAGACACAGTCTGATACCGAAGCCAGAAGAAATAGAGAATGTGAGAATGTTAAAAGTCACTGAAGACCTGATAGAAGAGCTCTTCAGAGAAGAAATGAACAGGGAGAAAGAAGAATGGACAGAGAAGTACAGACTTCAGAGACAGCAGCAACAGCAGCAACAACAACAGCAGCAGCAGCAACCTGAAGCTGACAGAGGCTTTGTCGATTGTCGTATCGACACCAAAGAGTTCTTCTTCTCTTTCCGAAGAAGCAGACCTATCGCCAGAAAGTCTATCCTCACAGGACATCGCATTCTTAGAAACTAAAAAGATTGCCATAGCAAACAAAAAAAACAGCCCTTTTCAGGGCTACCCCAATACTCTAGAAAAGAAATAACTATCCATTTGCCAATGTGTGTGTGTAGGTAGAGTAGTGTGAATATAAACACTAACTCTTTTTTAAAAAATGTGAGGGTATGTGTTTGTGTGTTTGTGTTTGTAAGTGCTCAAGTAGGTTGGTATGGATAGTAGATTAAAATGATGTCTTTTTTGGTGTTTGAGGTGTATATTTGGGGTTAGATTGGATTGTCTATTGAAGTGATTTATAAAAAATTTTAAAATAGTGATGGGTAGCATAAAAAAGTGAGTCTTTCTTTTAGGTCCGCGCATTGTTTTTTGGTCATGATCTAGGTAAGATCAATTTTATGTTTTTTAGGGGAATATTTTCCTTCACGTCCGCGCTTTCACTATAAATTGAAACTCGTTCGGCAGTCTAGCTACCCTTGTTGATTGATCAACACCAAAAAATGAACACGAGATTGGCGAAACTGTTGGAACGTCATGTGCATCTGGAATATGCCAGGCGCATATTAAATGAACTGGCCGCGGAAGCCATTGTGGAAGAGGGAAGGATAAGAGAGGAGGAGGAAAGAAGAAACAAAGAAGAGGTGGAGAGAAGATATAAAGAAGAAGAGGAAAGAAGATACAAAGAGGAGGAGAGAAGATACAAAGAAGAGGAGGAGGAAAAGGAGAGAAGAAGAAGAAGAAAAAATTTGAGAATCCCGGAAACCGAAAATTGGGATTCTGAAGCCACATATCCTGCATCTGCTCTCTCCCCCCAAAAGGTAAAAAGTAACTGGGGGACAAGATGTGTATGTGGCGCCAGGCCTGGAAGGTGTCACCATTAACCAGGTGTCCATGAAGTTCCAAAAAAAACCAGCCCTTTTCAGGGCTACCCAATACTCTAGAAAAGAAATAACGATCCATTTGCCAATGTGTGTAGGTAGAGTAGTGTGAATATAAACACTAACTCTTTATTCATAGTGTGAGTGTAAGCGTTTGTGTTTGTAACGGATAGCGTACGTTTGTGTGAATAGTAGATTATGGGTTTCTTTATTGTTTCTTAGCGTATGTGGAGAGTATAGTTCGGGTTTCATTATATGAAATGAGAAAGTAGGGGGATGTTTTCCTTCACGTCCGCGCGATGTTTGGTCCTGATCTAGGTAATATCAATTTTATGTCTTAGGGGGATGTTTTCAATCACGTCCGCGCTTTTCGTATAAGAACCCACAGTATTCGTCGTTCAAACCATTCTGCAAAGAATAAAAAAGAAGATGGCTTCGAACCACCTTGACAAAATAGAAAAATTGCAAAACGTCCTGGACAATTTAGGAATGATGGAGCAAATGTTGATTAACCTAAACGAGGATCACTATTCATATAGTCCCCATCGAGTGAAGATGGAGATAAACAACTTACGAAGAATGAAGGTAATCATCAGTGATCTGTTGAAAGAAATAAAGGAGGAGAAGGAGGATGAAGAGGAAAGGATAAGGATGAGAGCATGGAACGAAAAAATTGAAAAAGAAGAAGAAAACGAGAAGAGGAAGAAAGAAGAGGAGGAGAAGAAAGAAGAGGAGGAGAAAAGAAAGAAAGAAAAGAAGAGAAAAAGTGTAGGACAGAAAATAAGAAGCTGGTGGAGAAATAGAAGAAATTAGAAGAAGAAGAAGAAGAAAACCAAAGGCCCTTTTCAGGGCCAGCCATATTTCTCGAAAAGAGATAGCCTTTCCATTGCCTACCCATTTTTTTTAAAAAAAATTTAAAAAAAAAAAAAAAATCCCCTTGTCCCTAAACAAGCCCAAACTCTATTCCCCATGTTAAATTCCCCTTGTACGTATATTGACCCACGATTTTTCGCCATGTTAATTCCCCTTGTACGTATATTGACCCACGATTTTTCGCCATGTTAAATTTCCATTGTACGGATATTGTCCCAGGGGTGTTTTTAATGCTAATTCCCATTGTACGTAGGGTATCCCTATTCACTACTTATATAGCTAGATTCTACTTCAATAATTATTCAGATTTTCATTGAAGAATACACGACCTGATGACCGTTATATAAAGTGAGAGGTAATAATAACACCGGGTTAATAATGTAAGTGATGAATCCGCTAACTATATTGCAAAATTGCAGGATTACTTTAATTTTACTGGGATTTTTTTTTGTGTGGGTGAGATCAATTATTTACTTCGGTGTTTGTACCAAGACAACGAAATGCCAGTCGCGGGGTTACATTATAATGCAATCTGTTGACTGGGATTTCCTTGTCTCGGTGCAAACCCCAACACGGATTATCTCAATCTTACCCATATGTTTGTTTCCTTGCACATAAAAAATCAACTTACGTGTACCTATGATTTCAGAAATTAAAAAGTTGATCATGAATATTTATTTTAATAGGACCTAAATTATGCTAATATTCTTGGTACCTCGACATTTATATAACCTTTCTTCCATCAACATTGTAAACGTATTTATAACCTTTATTAACATATGACAGTATAATCTGCATTTCTGAATATATTTATTGGCATAGTTGCAATGGGCGTTGTGGACCGACGCCCATGCTTTGATATTTCTGGTGATGGAATGAGTATTTCACATAACCAGTTTCGAACTAAATATGAAACTGACTTACACCAGATGTTTGTAAAGGGTGCTAAACACAAAGCAGACATTGAAACAAAAAGTAGTGTTGAACAGTAACTAAGTAACGTGAAGACTATTTTTATTATTATTTAATACCTAAATCGATTACGGTCTACCGAACTTACCCGTAATAAAAGGACTATGCTGAACAGAGCAGCGTAACACTTTATTTGAAAAATCATTACACATACATACATACATGCATGCATGCATGCATGCATGCATATATATATATATATATATATATATATATATATATATATATATATATATATATATATATATATATATATATATATATATCGAATATTAGAATATAAAATTAATGGAAGGTATAAACTGATATTCGAACAGAGATATAGAATAGAATAACACGAGCCCCAGTATGAAGAATTTAACAACATAATTAATCAGACAAACAAAATAAAATTGTACAAGAATAATTATAGGATACACTTCTAGTAGAAAAATAAATTGACACAAAATTCTAAAAATGCAATAACGGTTCCTTTTACATAGATAGGGCAAATTTATTATTCAAATCGAACTTAATTGTCCAGCATATCTGCATAACTCTCTCTCTCTCTCTCTCTCTCTCTTCGTCCAGCTTCTTACTAATCGTCCACCGTTATTCCGGTCATTTACTCTAAATTTAGTTGCGTCATCGAAGCTATATTACTTTTAAAAATAAGATAAATGCGGACTAAACCTTTTGGTCAGTTTACTCACACCCTTAGATGAATACACCTTCTTTCCCTTGATTCTCATAATTAGACATCTCGCATTTCAAAACAGTCACTAACTGCTAATCGGGTTCAGGTTACGACCCTGCATTCCATACTGTATTTGTTTAGACACTAGTATGTCCATAGACAAACTAACATAATACAGGTAAAATAATGTACTCTTCCAATAGATCTATTAACCGTTACTGATTGATTGAAAGCATAGCAAACTCTCTGTCTCTCTGTCTCTCTCTCTCTCTCTCTCTCTCTCTCTGACAATTAAGCCCCGGCAGTGTGAATTTCTAATCACTATCTTGAATAAATATTGAACAGAAGTTTGAACTGTCTCTGCAACATTTAAACTCTTTGCATTCCTATCAACAAAACCAGAACTTTACTCCTTGACCAGGTTCGCCTGACACAGTTATAAAACGGAACTTATTAAGAATCAATTATTTCCTTTCCAGGTGTATTAAAGTACGGTCATCCTCAAATATGTCATGGATTTAATTCCGTACAAGTTCACATACATCAGTTTAATATTACCAGATGTCAAAGTGACACACGTAAAATTAACTTCGTTTTGTGTTACAATGTCATCAGTAAAATGCATACTGTAACACACGTGTGTGTGTGTGTGTGTGTGTGTGTGTGTGTGTGTGTGTGTGTGTGTGTGCGTGTTTGATATTAACGTTATGCAGGTTAAACTCTGTATTTTCTTTCCGTAGTACGTACAACGGTACTTCTTCACTATGCAGGTACGTTAAAAGTTTACGTCAGAAAGCAATGGACGGAAATTCCCAAAGTGTCATGCCACGACTTGAATGATATTAACACCATGTTGTCCTTATTCATCACAAAATAGTATTAAATATTACATGTACTTCTTTTCTCTAAATTGTTGTATCGTCAATAAGCAGCTGTGAATATAAATATAATTCTAGTTACAATCCTTTAATCACGTGTTTGCCACGTGTCACTTATGCCAAGCAAGTGTCAAAATGGAACGTTATGAAACATATTGGGTCCCAATCCAACTTTCGGTAAAATTTGGATAGGAACACAAGAAGAATTATAAAAGTCACACATGCTATGTTAATGTTATTTACTTGTTAAGCCTGAACTCATCCTGCGATTTTCAGAAGCACACTTATTGTTTAATAAAAAATCTTACATAATTTTACGTGTGTTTTATGTTTACTGGCCCTGCTGGCTGTTTGCATCCCACTCAATGTTTCCTTGCCTCTTAAATCAATAGTGTAGCTAGTATCAACAAGTCCCATTTGTATCAACATGCTGTCTAATGTCAGCACAATGTCCTTTACAATATCGGCTATAGTCTGAGCTTAATGATCCCTCTTTAGTAACACCTGTTATATTTCAGCCATTAGCAAATTCCCAGCATATTTATCTATTATTACGTATTAACCATTTAATTTTCGAGGGTGAGGGTGGGGTGGGGGTCGGTGACTGTTATTTTCTTTTGAGCTGAAGTATTTTTCCTTTCATTTATCTGAAGATATTTGATATTTATTCCAAGTAATACCATGGTTACAATTCTGGTGTTTATTATGCTAAGTGTCAGATCAAGATATTTTTCTCTAGATATTGACAGACGGAAATTAAAAGAAGTAATGTCAGGCCCCTGATACAGAATATATATATATATATATATATATATATATATATATATATATATATATATATATATATATATATATATATATATATATATATATATATATATATATATATATATATATATATATATATATATATATATATATATATATATATATATATATATATATATATATATATATGTGTGTGTGTGTGTGTGTGTGTGTGTGTGTGTGTGTGTGTGTGTCCGGTGTAATACATGCGTTGATTATGGTCCTCCAAGAAGAGAGCGCCTATCCTGATTGCCCGATCACAGTTAGGGACTGGAAATAATAACTAATATCCCCACTTGCCATCCCTTTTCCCTTTGTCTCTATAATATTCCTGCTTTGACGGTCAATGTCGGCATGTGAGAAAGCTGCCAGTAGTTTCCCGTGGATCAGCGATTTCCCCGGGTTCTTCCTCCACCAATACACTGTCCGTCATGAGCTTGGGCTGAAAAAATATTGTTAAACTCAACCCAACAAAACAACAATCCTTTTTTAGACGTGTAAACAACAGTGGCAAGATGTGACCAAAGTGTAATACCATATGATCGATTCAAGGTACAAATTGCGGTTATGAAAATAGAACGATAACAACAAAGGCATTGCTGTTTTCATCAGTGCTGTGTTTTAGATGTTCTGTTGATTCTAAGAGAGAGAGAGAGAGAGAGAGAGAGAGAGAGAGAGAGAGAGAGAGATCCATATAAGTATATGAGTGGACAATATTTTGGTTGCTATAAACTTGTAATTATTTATGCCCGTTATATATTTTCCCCTCTCACACTTTTTCCAAATCTTTTTTAGTTCCGTTTTTACTTTTTAAGTGTGAGTAAGTGCAAGAAATCCACTTGCTGGACATTTACTTTATAAATTTTTACGTGAAAGCAGAGTTCCTTTTCTCTTTTTCTAACACTTATTAAGGGCAGAAAACGTTACAATTCATAACTTCAAATCGTCATTCCCGTTGATCTAAAAATAAAATCAACAATTCTCTGTGAAAAATTATGATTGTTCGAGCACGAGAATACATGATGTATTTAGCATGATGATTCGATGGTTTTGATTCTCCTTTTTACCAAAGTACCTTTATTTTGGACTGTATTACAGTCCATTTATTCCTTCAGTCTGTACTCTGCATATTTTAAACTGCCTGTCCGGAGATGAGTAAGGAAAAATGTGAACCCAAGTCAAGAATGGAGTACTTTTCATGTTTCTGGTTGAGGAAAGCAACCAAAATAGAACTGTGCAGCTGCCTAGCAATTTCTATGTCCAAAGTTATGATTGTACTAATTTAATCCGATGCATGATACCAACATTTTCTCTCAGTGTTGCATAATTGAATACGATTTGGTGTATTTTTATAGTTGTGATAACTATCGATGCAGAACTGCAGATATAAATAAATAAATAAATAAATAAATAAATAAATAAATAAATTGATCATATAGTACGCGGTCATCAAATGTACTGAATATTTTTTACTTGTGGATAAATAAAAATAATAAATTGTGTCTTTGTATGACAATGTTTCTTTGTGTCCTTCTGTATGTTTGTATGTATGTGTGTTTTACTGCACAGCAACACAGCTAAGGTTGTGTCCAGCTGAGGCAGGTTGAGTAATATGACCTGTCCAGGATACACCACTATAGCCGATCCAGGTATTCAGGCATTTATACCTTACGAAACTGTGAAATTTCCTGCTAATGTTTATATTGTATAAAATCACTACCAGGTTTAAAAGAGATAATGGGTGTTTTCAAAAAGAAAGAGTTAAAGAAACGTTCATTATAATTGTCATAAAGTGGTGGAGGTGAGTGATCTCCCCTGCTTATTATGGTGTCTGGTTATCGTTATCTCGCAGATGATCGACCACGGTGTTATTGCCAGGATGGAGTAAACAATAAAATAAATATGAAATTAATTTTGGAATAACAGAGATCTGAGCAGAGATATCGAATAGAACAACATGAGCCCATATGTAAAGCACACCATTTTAATCAATTACAAAAACAATATGAAATCGAACATGGCATTTGAATGATTCACTTTCTCTCACAAATAGAGGTACAAAATGTATGCGAAATTCAATTGGCCTTTCTGTTAAACTGATAGAACAATTTTCATCATATAATCGAGTAAATAATCGAGCTCAAATTGTCAGCATCACCTGCTGCTTCCAGTCTTTCCCAAATCATTATTGGTGCTAGGTCGACGGTTCCGTAATTCGTTCCTGCACTTCTCTCTCTCTCTCTCTCTCTCTCTCTCTCTCTCTCTCTCTCTCTCTTTACCCTCTTCTGGTCATCAACCTCTTGGTTTTAGATTTCGCTCTCTTTCAGTCTGCAGTCAGGTATGACGGTATTCTCCTTTCAAAAATAAAAAATATAGTACCCAAACTATAAACGTGTCAGGTTCGATCTTCTCCTGGGATCAAATAATAATCCCCACTCCCCTATTGTGTCAGATATCGTCTATCGGAATTCAACAGAGCTATGATCAGTTCGCAACCTATTACTGATACACAATCCAATTAACGTGAATTTATGTCCTTTCTAGCTTCTCTAGCATTCCTACTGAGACCATGGCATAATTAGCCTCTCACATACTATTAATTTATTCTGTGGCTATTAATTACCCATTGAACAGTGTCATTCGGCATACCCTGTCGATTCGCGGTTGAAACGAATCCACAACTTAGTTACATACGACTTAATCGATTTCACTCTTGTCCTAACTACGTTACTTTGCTAATATTCTAAAACATTTTCCAGCATTACAATGATAGAGCTGAGCTACCCGAACTCATTTTTTCAATTCGCTCCTTTCCACCATTTCCTTTATGGATTTTTATTATCTTTTTAGTTGGATAGACTTGTTGTTTGTAAATGTCTTTACAATGTAATAATGATTGGCTGCATTCACGGGAGAATATTAAATTACATTCTAATTGAACCATGTCTTCTTTGATCGTAAAGATAATTATGAAATGCCTTCAGACATATTGATAGCTTGCCCGAATATGTTTACAGCTCTTTAATTTGATGATTAATGTACATGGGGCACTTATTCATGCAGGGTGTATATTGACTGTATCTATTTAATGAAGGATAGCGTCTATCTAAGTGCAGTCATGTAAGGAAAAGGTTTTAGCAAAACATATTCAGTGTAAAAGTCGTATATTCAAGGAGTGAGAAAGAGAAATGAAGATCGAATGGAATGGCCACAACGTTAAATTACCACGTGTCATCAAAGTCGCTTACATCAGTAGGACAGTCTACTGTTAGGATTGTTTTTAAATTAAAAAGATATGATCGCTAATTTATTTAGGTATCACTGGTTATTGCATTATCTAGATAATTGAAAGTGCGGCTTAGGATGTAAAGCTCATGTCAGTAAATCAGCGATAATTGGACAATCATAGCGGGAAAGCCTATGTTAGATCTGTTATGGGAAATGAATTGTTCTAAATTGAGAAATCCATAAAATTATCAATGAGGATAACAACGAAAAAGAGTTATGTAATAAATACATTATTATATCCATGTATATAGTGTTGATTAAATCCTCGAGACAAATGCATTAACTCGAGCATCATTGACATAAATACGATAAGCCATGTTTGTTTGTTTTTTTTTTTTTGACTGTTTTTTTCCCCAGAAACTTATTAGCATCCCATAACAGTAGACATGTAGGTTCCAGACAAGTAGTATAGCTAAAACAACTGCCCGTTAGAGAACTATTTGCATCAAGCTGCTTTAGTATACACCCAGGCATGGAAAGGGGTTGTATTTGCACTGTGAAGATCACCAGGTATCATAAATGAACGACATACGTAAAAATGCAGGTATGAAATTTGGGGTTGAGGTGTACAAGCATTCTTTGCTATGAAGTGCAATTGACTTGTCAGATCAAGTGAATAGCATTTTTATGCTTTGCTGGAATCGAGCTATACAAATATGGAGTTCTTACCTCAATTGTCTTTTTTTTGTTTTTAAAGATTTCTTTATCTTAGGCTGGTAGATGTGACATAAAATTTGTTCATAAAAAGTGCCTTTTGCACCCCCAGCAGCTGTTGAACTGGTTGTTGTTGTGAGGCCCCCTGTCGAACTGGTTAATGAACAAACCACGGACATTTGCTACAAGAAATTGAGCGTCTATTTCTGTAACACTGATGCATAAACTTGAATATGGAAGAATTTTATAAAAAAAATAATTTGAAAGGAAAAGTGGATGCCTAAACAAAATTGAAAATAGCGAGTCATCACCGTCTTTTGGTGTACCTTGCTCTCTTTTGTGCAGATGCATGGAGTGGAGAAAGCCGGTTTTTGTTATTAAATGGAGTATGTAGTTTATCGTACCGAACACGTTTAGCAGCTTGACTTCGCAATTTTTCATCAATGAGTAATATTTTAATATTAGATGTTCTAATTTGTGATAGGTGACACCCAATTGTTGAGCTACCTGAAATCGATTAAATATGGATACCTTTTGCATTTATTTTATTATTTACCAATGATCCTATGCACCTATTGCAGTTAGATAGACGTAGACTTATGCCTGCCATTATTACAGCAATTGAAAGCTGTTTTGAGTATTACCGCTGGTAGATAAAACGAAACTACATAGCAGTGCCTCAGTACTATCTATGTCATAAATGTGTTTAAAATTAACTACTGACGCGTACAGAACCCAAATTTCTCCATATATAAGCGTCACATGGTTATAAAGTTAACTGGTTTGTATGGACCCTTGTAGACACCATGGTATTGCCTACGGCACTAATATGGAAATATATAACTTAAACTGCATCTCTGGCTTTATGCAACTACAATTAAATTGTAAGAAACTAAATATACTTTTCTCTGGCTACACAAATAATCATCAAATTTCTCCAGACAGTGTCGGATTTTTTAGTGGACCATTTTATAAACTATGTTCCCAAATGAGGAGCCAAAATGGAAACATATACACTAAATAACTACCCATCTGTATGCAAGCACATTCTGATTTTAAAAAGATATTTACAGAAAACCTTTTGACAAATAATTTACGGCTAAATACAAAAGATTACAGATTTAGGGAGGTGGAAATGATCTTGCACGTGACGATAACAAAGATGTATAGTTTACTATATGAGATGATTAATTGAAGTAATTTTATCCGCTCTTCGGTATAGAATAAACTTAATCATGTATTTGCTCAGTGAATCAAAAACAAGTCAGGAATCATTTTCAAGACTTCTTGAGAATTGGAGATTTGGAGATCCAATGCCCATTTCCAGTTTTTGTCTTGACTAAATAATTCCATTTTGGTTAATATAATTTATATCACATTCAATAAGTGCATATATATATATATATATTAGCTATTAGAATCATAACTAAATTCAGTTCGTACTCTTACTGACCAACACCCAAATCTATTCTCCGCTCCAACACCGACTGTCCAACAGCCACATATATTGAAAAAAACATATTTTAGCTTACTAGAACCAACACACTGACAAGTGTCAGATAGGAAGAATATGTATTGGACTCGATGATAACTTCCCATATATCCACAGAATAGACCATACTGTTAAAGCTATGGATGTGTTCAACGTTAAATTATCTCCATAGTAAAACATTATTCTAAAAAGTGACCCCATTAAATACCAACAATTATATTTGTCTATCCACACGACCATTCCCCAATCTCTCTCTCTCTCTCTCTCTCTCTCTCTCTCTCTCTCTCTTTGCGCCGCGTAATCACTTGTTTGAACATTTACTAGATATGTTAGAGGTATATAACTTGTATTTGTCCCTAACTTTTTTTAAGGAAACGACGAGAAAGAATGTATGTACATATTAGCGCTTTACGACACATCGGCAGAACTGTGGCTTTATTATGTGCGTCATAATTAGTAAAACGTCAACATGAATTGCAAACAGATTTAGAAACATAAACGGTTCCAAATAAATGTAAGCATCAATTACAAGAAGATAAATGTTAAAATTCTATAAAATGTATATATTTAGAACATAACGTACCAAAGGTAAATGTAAAAGGTGAGTCAAAATCAAACATAAAGGTAACCCCCGTAAAAAATAAGAAAAGATGACAAACGCAAAGGCGTAAATGTAATTTAATAAGTAAGTTTTGTGTTCAGGTGAATATTTTAATTGTAGATTACAAGTGAGCGATTTTATCTCCTTAACTTTAGATCCTTCATTTTTCAGTCGAGACTGGTAAAAATTATGAATGTTTTGCACATCCGTGGACTAAAATGATGAGCAGTCCACTTGAAACGAGGGAATGTTTTACTAAAACCAAAATAATCACTGTTTGTATTGTATAATAAAAGAAAACGTGTTGAACAGAAAGGAATATCGTAAGGATAAAATAAAGCCTGCAAAGGAATTCAATTTGTTGCTGTGATTTGGTTTTTCTTTTGTACCTTTAAGCCTACCCTTGTTGACATAGATTTTATTTTTCATCTATGGTCGGTACTTATAAACAACATACATCTTAAGGTCTATGCTGTAGTTCATTATACGGAAAATACAGGAGAGTACAGGGGCAATATTACGTATGTGATTTTACATAAAGGAATATACGCATTTTACTTATCAAAAATCCGCGTTCTTTCATGGCTGCGAGTCTAATTGCTTGTTTTTAGTCAGCCAGTTGTTATTTATTCCAAATTCCATTGAGTTTCTACCCATTTGTAATCCTAGACAACAAATGATTCATTAATTCATTACACTTGCAGCGCTAAACTTGTCGGACTTAGAGGAGATCTGCAACCGTAATGGTTAGACAGCTGGATGGTTTACATTATTCATGAATTTTGTTTTGTGTCATGTCGAGAAAAATAAGTATTTAACGATAGCATATATATATATGTGTGTCGTATGTATACTATTACTAATTATCGAAACTTTAAATTTAAATTTTATTTGTCGTTTGCATGTTGTGCAGAGTAAAGAGTAATTATATTTTAATCATCATGCTAGGCTTGAAGTTGGAACTAAGTGTGTCTTAATGTGTAATGCTGAACCGTCTAGTGATTATAAATTCCTCTACTAAACAATGAAAGCGCTATTTGTTCAAAGTACTTACAAACAATGTCGCAAAGATAAATAAAACTAGTATCTAAGTTCAAACTATTTTGATTGGATTGTATTGTATCTTCGTAGCGGAGTTCTGATTTCGCGATATTCCGTGTTCTGTAGCGCATATTTTAGCTTGGAATCATTTTAGTCATAAATTGTGATAATTTTGCATGGTCCTCGATGATTTGACAATGAAGGTGACTGGTGCAATTTTCACAGGCTCTAGAATGTATTTGTTGATGCAAATAAAGAAACGAAGATTTTATTTCAATTATAACTTTGATGTTACTGATTGAAGCATAGAGTGGAACTTGACAGAATAGAGGATATTACGAAATTTTAAACCGTAAAGCATGAAACAATTAAACATAATTACATGGAAGATCTTTATTAAGTATTTAACAATCAACTGGACCAAAATCTAGACATAAAGGTGGCCCAAACTTTTATCAGGACTGCACCGTTTCGTTCCTCTCTAGAGTTAGTATTTTTACTGTATTCGTTTTGGGGTTAAACGATAAATTTGGGTGGGGAACGTTATGGCGCTTTATTATACATCTGGGCCCAGTTTAAAAGCCTAATGTACACAATTCATTCTAGACAACATACTTAAACACAACCGTGTTCCTCTTTCTTGTTTTCTTTTCTCTGGTTCGAAATACGGTTATTGATTGGTTTGTGACAACCGAAACATCCATGTTTCTTTTTTTGTGTGTTTCTTTTCCCTGGTTCGAAATACGGCCATCGATCTGTTCGTGATATACGACTCGAATTCATCAATTCGAATGAAGATCTGTAGACGGACTCTTACGTGCGTTATATTTATTGTTCTTATTCGAAGAAACATATGCAGGAAAACAGTCTGAAATTCAAAGAAACTGAATTCCTTCCATGCCATTACCTTCGGAGTTAGGACAGGAAAACAGATTGTACAACAAATAACGTTCTCAGATGGGATTGGTGATGCTTTTAATTTTCTTTTTCTTATGATAAGTATTGCAAAATATGATATAAAATATAGTAAATGGTCCAGATCGTTATATGATGTGTCTACATTTATTGAAATCGCATCCTCGTTGAACTTTTCCTAGTTGAATGGATGCATTGTCCAAGCATTCAAGATTTTTTGTAGACTGTCACTTGATTGTAGAGCAGAGGGCTAAAAGATAGAATGTCAAGCTCGCATGGGAACATACTGGGATGGCTATTACCTTTCCTAATGAATGCACAAAAGTATCCAATAATACATATCTCTCACTTGCCCAAATCAGGACTGAGGTGTTTTATTACACATAATGATATATGGTGAGATCTCGCGTATGCTTCTGGTGTGATCAGCAACGTAAGACACAAACGATGAACAGAATGCATTTCAAAACTTCAAAGCAAAATCCTGTCATTATTATTTAATTAGAATAGAGTAAGTAAAATTTGCAAACTTATGATTACGATTTAATTGTACTTTCTGCTCTTCAAAAGCGAGGCTCTTGTTTGAAACCATATAAGATTCAGAGACGTGAGTTATCTGTTACACATTGTTGTAAATGACTCAAAACACACAAAATATATATGCCTAATACAGGTGGCTCACAACAATGGTGTTGAACTAATCCTAATACACGTGCGAGATATAATTACTAAAGGAGATACAAGGCAGTGGGTTTTTTTATCGTCAAATACGGTGAAAGTCATTTTACTGTTTTAATATAACACCTGTGTCGTTTTCTTTAGTCCAAAAGTACTTGTCGAATAAAATAAAAACTATGTTGTTAAGTGTCTGTTTATCTCCAGTCGCACATCGGATTATATAAAAGACAAGTCAAGACATGACTTTATTGCACTAAGCTAGGCAGGTTTATAACGTATATGGTATATAAAAAAGGAACATGCATATAGCATGTGATATCATAAAACATTAATGAGGTATATAAAAAAGATGGCGTATGATATCATAACACATTGATGAGTTATATGAAAATGAACATGCATATAGCGTGATATATCATAATACATTGCTTAACAGTTAATACAGAATTCGGACAACATACCTGCACATATTCTACACGAGTGTTTTCTTTTACCTGTATTCATTAACTGTATTTTTAAATTTTAGTCCTGGAAATGTAATAACCAAGTATACAGTTTTCTCTTTCACAATAAAAATAAAAGCACGAACAAATATAATACTATTCGTCATGAATTTAGTATGACTGACAGCGTAAAATATATTTTTCGTTATTGGAAACACTATCCAGTCAATAACGAAACCCATGAATTGCAGGTCTGAACTTAACCAATACTTCAGACATACTTTTAATGATGAGAAATGGATCTTTCCTAAGTCCAAACTAGTTTTTAAATAGCTTGCAATTAAGTCTTTTAAATGACGTACTGATGCTAGCCACATATCATGGAAAAGACGCAAAACTTGATTTATCTATACGTAGCTAAACCCAGCGTCAATTAATATATATTTTATTTCTATTATCCATTTATAACTATACAAATTATCACAATATGTTTGTATAAGAGGGAATACATAAAATACGACATTTTTTCTTCATGACTATTAATTACTCTTTCCTAATTACAATTTATCATGCAAGTTTTAAAATTAATGATTAAGAAGAAGGTACATTGTCGGACATTCAAGATACTTCCAAGGAAAGGAAAATGTTTTACGTATATTTGATATTAAAAATCCCAAATTTTCACAAGCTTATATTTAAATCAATAAAATGGGCTAATCAATAGTTAAAAAAATCTGCAAATCTAAATTATGTACGATTTTTCTTCTATTCTTGTGAATTATAAGGTCTAGGTATTTCTACTTATCTCAAGCATCAATACATGCATTTCTTATTTTAGAACCAATTCACTAATCGAAATGATTCATGGTCATTTAGGAATAAGGACGAAAATGACGGAAATAAATGTTCCCTTTGTCTTAATACCCTTGATCACAGAATAATACAAACCGGAAAATTCATTATTTACACAGACACATGATTAAACGTCATTATAATTATCTAATATCATATTAAAACACACTCCCCTGATGCCTATTAAATACAACATATGTCAGAGTCTAGCTTTCCATATATTATCAATGGCATTTTTAAAATCAAATGTAAAAATTTTGGGCAATATCTACTATGCCCAATGAAGCGATACGAAAGAAAAATATTGCCTATAGTGGAATAGCTGTTTCCAGATCCAACTTGAGTCACTTACAGAAATGTATTATCACCAAGGAATGTAAACATATTGGTAAATACTTTTCCAATAGAGCAAACTAAGGTAATCGGCCAATAATTTGATATGTGGGTTTGGTTACCTTTAGCTTTTGTTTAATAAATTGGAAAAAAAAAAAAAAAAAAAAAAATTACGTCCAACTGGTTCTTTCCATATATCTCACAATGGCTTTCTTTACCATTTTCGGAATCCCAGCAATGAAGTGTGTCCAATTTCATTCCACCAGACAATGGAAAGGAAACAAAATAGCGCATGTACCAAAACACCCCCCTCCCCAAACAGAGAAAAACATAATGCCTTCAAAATTACTATCTTTCAAACGTTTTATCATGCTTAGTCAGTCCCACTGTATTAGGAAAACCCCGCCAGGTGAATGATAACATGTATGTATGTGTCTGATTTGGATTTCTTACGTAGCTTTCAAAAAATCCTTTCATATCGCTACGATGTCTGCAGTTTTGCAGTTTATAGTTATATCTGTCTAGCACTGGGACATCATGCCGCAGACATATAGCATCATATCCCACTCAGTCACATTATTCTGACACCTGACTGACCAGTCCTAACACTATCGTCCTAATGCTGAACGCCTAGCGAGTCAGCTGTAGGTACCATTTTTTGATACGACTCGGCCGGGGTTCGAACCCGTGACCTCCCGCATCCAAGGCGGACACTCTAACCATGCTGCCTACATGATAACATGTAATAACAAACACTTGGTCAATCACCCAATTAATAACCTTCATGTCGATTTATTCCACTTTTCTTTGCTTTGTATCCTTGTTCAATGCATTATCTTGGTAAATAAATGCCGAAGTGTATAAAGAGATCTCAAAATGAACACTTTTTACGCTTCTAATAATATAATGAACAAAGGATTTTAAAAATAGATCAAGAGAAAGTATATACACAAACATTTCAGAAGCAATAACAAATTTACACGTGCTAAACTATTTAATATCACACATTTTCTGGAATGAATCATACACTATATACAGTAGTCTCTAAAAATGCAAGACACTTACTATTTTATAAATATATTGTACATTTCGAACATACATATTGCCGTTTCTCCACAAATGTCAGTTTCTTTGAAGAGTTAGCAAGCTGTTTTCTGTTTTATGTTAGAGGTAATTATTACCTATTGAATGCCTAAACAGTACCAAAAAAAAAAAAGAAGACCAGATCCATTTTTGCAACAAAAGGTCTTGAAGAAAAATAAATATATAAACCCGTCGTAGAAAGTGATTTATCTTTTCTTTTCTTTCCGTCCATACTTCTTCGGATGTTTACTAGCATGGCTTGAACATTTATTCCCAGATAAAGACGTGAATACCCGTCTCAAAACTTTACTCCTCAAGTCGGATTATGGATAGAATAACCATGTTCTGAATGGTACACGCATACACATTTTCAGGCAGAAATATACAGCTTTTTGGGGGAATAGTGATCTAAACTAAACAAGGTCAAGGTTACACTGGGATTTGAGAATAAGGTCAGAAAATACTCCAGTAGCTGAATTATCTCCCGTGATGAGTTTTTGCAATGGCGCCCAGTATTAATTATCTTGCTTGACGACATTGTTTTTTTAAAAAAAATGACCAGGTATTAAATATCTTCCATGTTGAATCTTCCAAACTGGGCAAGGCATTAAATATCTTTAGTGATGACTTTTTCTAATAGTACCAGGTATTACTTATTTTTCATGATGACTTTTCTATTAGGGCCCGGTATTAAATATTTCCTAGTACGACTTTTTCTAATAGGGCAGAAATATCTGCTTCAATTTAACTAGAAACAAGGATAGTATACTAGATTTAGAGTGTTTTTGCCAGATCTTACGCATTGTTCAATTAAACAATTTTCTTCTTGACATGGTATTTTAATGCGAAGACCTGGTAATTTCTAATCTGGTCATTGAATGGGTAGGCCTGGTAATATCAGGTCTGTTATTTGAATGGGTATGCCTGGTAATCTCTAATCAGGTATTTGAATGGGTAAACCCGGTAACCTCTAATCAGGTATTTGAATGGGTAGGCCTGGTAATCTCTAATCTAGTATTTGAATAGGAAGACCCGGTAATATCTAATCTGAATATTGAATGGGTAGGCCTGATAATCTCTAATCTGGTATTTGAATGGGTAGGCCTAGTAATATCTAACATGTTATTTTATTGGGTAGGCCTGGTAATCTATGATCTGGTATTTAAATGGGTAGGCCTGGTAATCTCTAATCTGGTATTTGAATAGTAGACATCGTGATCACTAATCTGTTATTTGAATGGGTACACCTGGTAATCTCTCATCTGGTAATTGATCGGGTAGACATAACAATCTCTAATCTGGTATTTGATTGGGTTAGGCTGGTAATCTCTAATCTGCTATTTTAATGGGTAGACATGGTCATCACTAATCTGTTATTTGAATGGGTACACCTGGTAATCTCTAATCTAGTAATTGATTGGGCAGACATAGCAATCTCTAATATGGTATTTTACTTGGTAATGCTAGTAATCTCTAATCTGGTATTTGAATGGGCTATCTTGTCATTTGTAATCTGGTATTTCATTGGGTAGGCCTGGTAATCTCTAATCTGGTATTTGATTGGATTGACATAGCAATCTCTAGTCTGGCATTTGACTGGGTAGATCCGGTAATCTCTAATCAGGTATTTGAACAGGTCGACTTGGTTAATCTCTAATATGGTATTTAAATGGGTAGACTTGGTAAACTCTAATGGGTAGGCCTGGTAATTTATAATCTGTTATTTGAATGGGTAGATATGGTAATCTCTAATCTGGTATTTAAATGGGTAGTCTTGGTAATCTGTAAGCTGGTAATTAAATGGGTAGGCCTGGTAATCTCTAATCTGGTATTTGAATGGGTAAGCCTGGTAATCTAGGCCTGGGGATCTCTAATCTGGTATTTGATTGGGCATGCCTTGTAATCTCTAATCTGGTATTTGAATGGGTAGGATGGTAATCTCTAATATGGTATTTGAATGGGCAAGCCTGGTAATCTAGGACTGGTAATCTCAGATCCGGTATTTGAATGAGTATGCAAGGCCTGTTAATCTCTAATCTGGTATTTGAAAGGGTAAACCCGTTAATCTCTAATCTGGTATTTGTATGGGAAGGCCTGGTAATCTAGACCTGGTAATCTCTAATACGGTATTTGAATCTTTATGCCTGGCAATCTCTAATCTTGTATTTGATTGGGTAGGCCTGGTAATCTCTAATCTTGTATTTAATTGGGTAGGCATCTAAATGTATTTGATTGGGTAGACTTAGTGAACTCTAATCTGGTCTTTGAATGGGTAGACCTTGTAATCTCTAATCTGTTGTTTCATTGGGTATGCCCGGTAATCACTAATCTGATATTTGAATGAGTAGGCCTTGGTAATATCTAACAGAGTATTTGAATGGGTAGGCCTAGTAATCTCTGATTTGGCATGTGAATGGGTAGGCTTTGTAATCTCTAATCTTTTATTTGAATGGGTAGGCCTAGGACTCTCTAATTTGGTATTTGAATGGGTAGATACGGTAATCTTTAATCTAGTATTTGAATGGGTAGACCTGGTAATCTAGAACTGATACTCTCTAATCAGGTATTTGAATGGGTAGAGCCTGTAATCTCTAATAAGGTATTTGAATGGGTAGACCTGGTAATCTGAAAGGTGGTATTTGAATGGGTATACCTGGTAATCTGAAAGGTGGTATTTGAATGGGTAGACCTGGTAATCTCTATTATGGCGATAGGTAAATTGCATTTTAAAATGCAAATTAAAGTCGAGAATTTGTTTGGCTGTCGTTTTCATCCAATCAGAGTGATATATGTGAGTATTTATTATCAATAGTTTGGTAAAGCATGCACGAAAATAACGTATACATAATACTTGAGGCACATTTAGTGGACTTACACAACGGTCGTTTAGGTGAAGATCTTTTTTTAATGCAACACGTGCGCCGATTATAGTCTTCCGAAAATGTTTTTCAAAAAAAAGAAGCTTATTCTGATTGGCCAATCACCAATGATAATTAATTACCAGCCTTCCTTTCCACTTTGTTTTATCTTCGCTTAGACTTGTAATCAATAGTGGAAGCATACGACCAGTTCATTACACCATATAACATAAATGTATGCTAAGCAACAGCTATAAAAATATAAATAAAAAACAATAACAACAGCAGAGGTATCACATCTCCATGAAATCAATCACATATCGTATAGATCGGATGTACACGATGCAAACACGTATCAGACCTTGTAAGGACACATATCTCCAGGAATCAATCACATATCGTACCCATACGGTGTACACGATACGTACAGTTTACAAGGTACAAATTCAAACTACAACGTGTTATCAAATAAATATGTTGTATACTAAAAATAAAACTTTGTCCCTTTTCACCTGAAATATAAATAGAATTTTGTTTAGCGTTTCAGTTCATCGTTTTAAAATTTAATTTGAATTCATCTAATGGTGTTTTTGTTATATTCAGTTTTAAAGTGTATTTTATTCACTGAAGACGGAAAGTTATGCATCAGCAATTACAGACTAATCCAGAGATATACATTCACGTGGTGTGAGCACTCTTAGTGGAAAGAAAATGTGAAGAATTGTTGCTGCATAAATTGTTCAGAAACAAGAAAAAAAAAATATTTTGTTTAGCTATTCCGTGAGAGGTGAGACGCTAAAGGGTTAGGTTATGGTTAATAAAGTACACTGAGTTTTGATGTTAAGGAAACTATATCCAAAGCAATGCAAATGTTGGGATTTTGAAAGGGCATTTGCTGCTGTGTGTACTTGTATAGATGCGTGATGTAGATGTGAATCTACCGTACATCTGTTGTTATTACTTGTATTGATATCATATCAATGGGCCCTTCAGTCTGTTTAGTGGAATAAAATTAAAAAGGAGCAGCTATCAATGCAAGGATAGTTGAAAATGGAAACAAAAAAGTGAAGTAATATATAAATACCAAACATGACTTTTTGTCTCAGCTTTGTTGATAGTTGAATAAGTATGCTGGATAATCAACTAATATTATTCAGTTAATTATTGGACTTAAACAGTTTTTGAGAGGGATGTGATACGACTTTAAATAAACGTAGTTAATTTTCTCTTCACCTTTCCACTTTTTTCAACATTTGTACTTTTCGGCTTCTAATAAGCACACGAAGGTCTCTGGCTGGTTCGACCTTTACCTGACAAATACCTCTCTAAAATTAAATTTTGACTTTTCGTTTACTAATACCAATGAAAGATAGAAAACGCTTAAAATAGATATTAAAAACGCATTCTTTTCTGTATGACAACATCCGACAAATCAAACGTGGTGACTCAGTGGTTTTCTTCCTTTTCTGAGCCATTCATTCGTTCTCCTTTTACTAATTCGGTTGGTTGGGCAAATATGCATGCTAAGTAAAATCTTTTAAGGTAACAAGTATAAAATGTTGAAGCACATTCATGATGGAGTCCTTTTCATAGTTTGAGGGTTCAGGAAATAAATCAGTATAACTTTGTAGTTGCGTAACGACACGATCATATTTCTACCTAAGTTCAATTTGATACATGATAACTAAATTCTTGAAGACGAAGTTTTGCATGACTAATTAGATGCAATACTATTGCGAATAAACGCAATACTTATTACGAATATTCGCAATACATTGCGAATAAACGCTGTATTGTTTGCGAATATTTGCTATATTATTTCCAATAAACGCAATACTATTGCCAATAAACACAATAATTTTATGATTTAGGCAAATGTTTCCTTACATTCAACCTGAAGAAATTTTTGAGTTTCTGTTGTTGGTGAGCATGGACGATTATTTTACAGTCGTAAGTGAAAATGCCAAAATTATTGCTCTACTTAATGTATTCAAATGAATTTAAATTTCGCCTAACTATTTATTATTGAAAATTAATTAATCAGTGGCAGGGATAAGTGTTCTCTTGGTACAGTGTACCATTGACATACCCGGTACTGCTACCAAGTTTGATTCATGCACATGTACTCTAGGTTATACTTTAATGTATATTCTCATTAATTTAACACCTTCAAATGATTCTTAATATGATGCGATCATGTTATTACCTTTTATTTTTGCCTGGGTACAAATAGTCTACATCGAGAAACGGTTCTCTGATGCATGGATGTTATTTAAGTATAAACTTTTGAGCCAGTCTTATTTCGGCGTTGACGTGTGTGACGCATAGTTTACCTGTTTTGAAAATAGAGTTGATTTTTTTACCAGGTGTGCAGTGAAAAAGACGATGTCTAATTCTTCCAGGTAACATGATTCCTAAAGTTGAATCGAGTAAATGGTATGTACAAACTTACTTTTGCATCCAATACTGTTCTGTAATTAAAGAGGGGATGTATTGTACAGTCGCAGACATGGTACATGTCGATTTTTTTCACCGGTTGTCGCATGTGCTCTGACTTGTCCCAAGAGGCAAAATTCGTGAAAATCGCTCGTTTCGGAGCCTGTAATTTCAATTATGTACAACGCAGAAAAGTCAGTATGGCTTGATGAAAAGAAAAATATATCAGGAGTAAAACAAGTCATATAGTATGGTAGCGTGCCTTTAAAGACGGAAATAGCAGAAGGAAATCGAGGGTCATGAGTGTAACCAAGTATTTGGAAGTTACGTACCTTCTCTCTTATATAGTATGATATAGAGGGTCCTATGTCAGAACGGGTCATCAGGGTAATCTGTGGTATTTTTGTCACTCTGTATGATTGTTTTCCTTCAGATTATTGTTTTTTGTCTCAACATCAGGCTCGCATGGAGCACCTGTGTCAAAACGTTTCCGATTTCAATTGCGTAAACGTATTCCGAGCAAAAGCATTATTATAAACTATAGCTCTATAATGCCAGCCAATATGAACATTAGAAATGAGGAATATTTGTACTAATTTTTTGATAATTTGGTTACTAGAATCGATTCAAAGCACCATTTAAAAATCATACAAATGTGAAGTATGAAATTACACGTGGAAAATTAAAGCAGTTTAGAATCGGCAAGTATAAATTACTGCAGATTTGCTATGCTAACCAAAAAGAATTCCTTTGCTTTATTCAACATGTCCTTATGCATCGTCAAAAGTATGCATGCATTAAAGATATACTCAAGCAAATAATTTCATTGTATTGAGCTCTAGTATCATACAAATGCTAAGCTTTTTTTAATATTACAAATGCATGGTGGCTAACAAGCCATCTGAGATCTTACAAGCCAAGAGCAAAACGTTACAAATATAGTTTTGTTAATGTGCAGTATAAGAGATTTACGAAGTGGAACTTAAAGGATAATAGTACAATTTAAAATGGGATAATTCCTGTTTGTAAGATTTTGTATAGATATTCCAGTGAAATATATTTGTTTTGTTTCCAGTTTGTTGAATGGTAAAGATGGATTTACATCAGATATGATATTTTGGATATCCATTATTCTTCTGGCAATGTATTATTTACATAATCCTCTGACACTGTATTAATTACATAATCATGGCACTGTATTAATAACATAATCCTCTATACCACTCTAATGAGACATTAAGCATTGCAGAACTCTGAACCTTTATTGACACAACCACAAAAGTATTCTTGAAAATATTTCTCCATATTTACAGGATATTACCATGCTTTAACATTATTGTTTGTTTCATGAACCGAAGTTTAAAGACTCTAACTTGTGTCTGTTACTGGTATCTTTCATGAACATGTGTTTGCATTTATTCCGAAAGGTTTACCATTGGTAATAACTTTGCCCAGTGCTGTATAACTAGGATTATGTTGATGTATCATTAAACCCTGTCAATGTATACATAAACCCTATCAATGTATACATAACCCCTATGAATGTATACATAAACCCTGTCAATGTATACATATGTACACGTGCAGACTCTTTAAAAGACTTACATTAAATTATTACTAGTGTTCAAATAAGCATAATTATACAACAATGCCATTTCATAAAAGAAAAGGATCAAAGCATTCAATTTCATCGTGCTGTTTAGGCCAGGCAGTGAGCATCTGTCTGTCTATTGGTGCAGGATGTTTGTTTTTAATTAAAATATACATTTACCATGAAGCTTCATATTAGCTAGAGCTTGAGAGCTGCACATTGTGATTGTAAGAATAATGTTGACTAGGTTTTATACCATTATTCACATTGATTGACTTTGTTAACTGAAACATCGGGATTTGACACCAAGTTCACATTATGCCATTTGGCATTGTCATGTTTATGGTAGCTTATTGCTGATGGAAGAAAATGAGGCAGATGAAGCACCTACTCAATACATACAACTTCTCTTCTTATCAACTCCGGCTGTTATATGAGACTGTACTTTAATGTTGATTTTTGTTAACATTAGGTAGTTTTTAAAATCATCTTTATATTAGAGGAAAGATATATAGAAAAGATTAAAGTTTATTGAATGACAGGTGATTGTGATCAAGCCTAAATTTGACCTGTTGGAAAACTTCTTTTGAACAGGAATAATATACTAAATGTGCTTGTGGGTTCTTCCAATCATGTGCTTATCAGTTGCCTACATTCAGATTACTGTTATCCACTTTGACTTAGAAATTGGATAACGTTACTAATGCGGCTAAATTAATCTATGAAAATGACAAGTCATTCTGCAGCAGATTCAGTTATAGCATTGATTACTTTTGTCTGGGCCACAGTAGAATCAGGGCAATGTTTCATTGTGTATTTTTAGTTCACTTGGCCAAAAGGTGTCCACTCATCATCTGCCCGTCAACAATTTCTTCTTACCACAAAGGAAACCAAATTTCTTATATGATTTTGAATATGGGCTTTTATAATCAAGATCTCAGATGGGTTTTATAATGAATGAGATTCATGCATGTTAATGAACTGTCCTTGCATTTAATTGACTGTGCTTCATGCCACTGAAGAGATAGTATTTCTGGCAGTTTTGATCAAACTTGGCGAATAGGCTGATATTATCAAGATGTTGGATGAATTTTTTTTATGAATGAGGCCTATGTATATTGATGAGATGATTGTATATCCGACTGGCTGAGATTATATTCACCCTAAAGAGTATGTTGTTTAATGGTTTTCGATCATATTTGGAAAATATTGGTAGTCTTATTCAGTCAAGTGCTTGGATGAGTAGAGTTATAAAATGATGTTGCTTGCATCTGATTGGATGAGCTTGTCAACAACCAGGTGTCTCAATTTCTAATCAGATTTTGATCAAACTTGCTAGGTCGTTTATCATCAAAATATTGGATGACTCGGAGTATGAGCAAGGTCTATACATGTTAATTAGATGTTCTTGTTACCTGATTGGTTCAATGTCTTACCAGTCTGAAAATATTTTGTTCAGACTCGGTAAATCAGCCTAATCGCGATGATCTAAAAAAAGTTTCTATAATTAGTGTGAGTGATAATATATATGTGAAGTTGTGTTGCATCTAATTAACTTAGTTTGAAACATGTCTGGAAACTCTGGAACTCATCTGATTTTGTTAAAAGTAGGTCAATAGACTTGTATAATTTAAAACTTGTATTAACTTGATTATGTGTGGCATCTTAGCATAGTATGCATTATTCATGGGAAAGAACTTGAATTTGTAAATAAAGCAGCATGATATAAAGGATGCCAAATAGATTACATAATGTTGTTTTTAAAAACAATACATCATGTACCTGCCTAATGAAATGATAGTTATATAGGCCAGGTGTGCAGTGTTTGACCTAATTGGACCACATTGTTCTTACGTTCCTGCCTTAAAATGCAGGAACAGGGTCATACAGTGTTGGGCTTGTCCTTATTTTATTTACATATAGGAATGCTCTTAATATCCTTAATGTACTTGTTTCAATGGTACGGAAGCCCGTTAGTGCCAAATGGCTCTGTGTGCAACGTATCCTGCATTTTTCCATACTCTGGGAATTTGGAAGATATTGACATGAGGTCGACAAACAAATATCATTCTGTCTTAACACTCAGATGCATTTTCTGGAGTCATGCCAATGTTTGGTGCTGACTGTAGATACTGTATACAGCAGACTCCATTAATAGTGGAATTATATGTAATGAAATATTAGAGATTATGAAGATTCTCAAAAATTCCATTCAGTTTTTTTATAATTATGAAGAGTATCACAAGGTTCCATTCAGTTTTGTATATCAATTCTTCTCTGCTAAAATGAAATTAAGATATATTTCAGTGATTTTCGTGATCACTTGGTCTTCCTGAAATGAGTACCAGTTAAGGACGACAGGGTGACCACACAAATCATTGAATGTGTTTATTCATTTGTTTCTGACTTCCTTTTATAATTCTTATTAATTTCAAGAATGACAGGTGAAAATGCAGATATAATCTATTAGATCATTAATCATTAATGGCAATTGTAGTTAAAACAATTAATAAAAAAAATCAGTTGTTAGTAAAACTGAAAATGCATATAGTGATAATTTAATTGATACGTTCCCCCGTCCACAGTAAACACTTTTTTTTTTAACCAGCCAACGATGTCTTATTGCCATTCAGAAAATAACATAGAAATTTGTCTCATTTATTTTCCTCTTTTGTGAAATGTGAATTGTTTTATTACAGTTAAGGATTACTTGCAAAGATTAGTACATTTTTGTACAGGTAGTCAAGAACTTATAGAAGGTCACAAAACAACTTGATAGTTTCACTTCATTTTCTTCAAATGATTAATATAACATGAATTATGCTCAATGTAAAGAAGATTATATGTAATTTGGTGCAATTTATAGCCACTTTAGAGAATATTTATCTTTAAAAGATGATCAATTGTCATTTTTACCACAAAGCAGATTAAACATATAATTTATCTTTACATTTGTGCTAATCTCATATATCTCATATTTTTGATTGGAACAATTCCTTAATAGCAGATGACAATAAAAATATTGTCTTTTGGTACCAGTGATTAAATGTAAATGACGAAAATTATATCCTCCCAGTAGGATGGACCGAAAGCCTTCAGAATACAGAATCACCCCTGCATGAGAACCCCATATATTTTGGGCATGTGTTCAGGTGCTCATCGTTATTTTATTGGTCGCCATGTTGTAATGTTCAACATTGCTCATGTAAAGAAGATTTGCCGCCGCTTTGTGGCGCAGTGTGTGAATTATTGTCTTGCGTATTACCTTGATCGATCGATATCTGTTTGTTTAAGCTCTCTTGAGAGGTTTTTCCTTGGAAATTGATCAGTAAATGCAGTGTCCATTTTCATCTGTTTTTGGTACCTTTTCCCCCCTCTCAGTGTGTTACTGCTCTTACATTGTTTTTTTTTTTTAATTTTTTTTAAATAAATAATACAGTTCTTAGCAGCAATGAGTACGTATTAAATATCCCTATCCTTGCATTTTGCAGTTAATGGACTCATCTGTCAATCATTATTTTACCTTATCTATGTCATGAATATTAACAATTTGTACATGGTAAGCAGGTTGCACACCATATTTTTCACGTTATCTATCGTACTAGGTTATAGAACAGCGCTTATTTTCCATTTTAGTAATCAGATGTTTTTGCAAATTGAAAACTTCTTGCTGTATTTAATCTTGGTTGATTTGAAAGTAACAAAGATGTATGCAAACTTTCTCTCCATTGTGAATGATGCAAATGAAAACAACTTCAACTTTCACCTGTCACTCTTTCAGAAGTACATACCATAATAGACATAGATCGCACCTCCCATGAGGTTTCCAGGCATTCCTTCGAGTCTCAGAGAAGGATTACCAAAGTCGCCCCAGAGACGCTTACATGTAGCGGGACCCCTTCCAAGGGAGGTCATAACTTGGTGGAGACTGAGTCGAATTGTCCCAAGAGAGAGGATTATCACTGTCCACAATCTGTGAGGGCAGATACCAAGTTCTGAGTTGCGCCCTGATGAGAGCAAGAAGCAGCCTTCCTACTCTTCACCACTAGGACAGAGCACGAGTTGTGCACTCCTCTCTAGCACAATCTTGGAACCAAAATGGCAGTGAGAGAGATGCATCAAACAGCAAGGGAACGCAGTACAGTTTAGTGATTCACAACCTAAGAGGGGATCAACACCTGTTCAGTCCCAGGAATCCGTTGTCAGTGATGAGACCAAGACCCCTAACAAATGTATTGCTCAGATCGAAGTCTGTCCGAACTAGAGATGGATCGTCCTATAGATCTGAGTTGCCAGTTGAGTCCTTGCTCGGTCAAAGGACACTGGGCACCTATCACTGGACTCTGGATACTGGGTAACAGGCATGTGTCTTTGGAGATCCAGTGTTACAGAGATTGTAATTTGGCCAAGTCTCCATCCAGTTTCCAGATTATCATTTCATCCCATGTGGACTGCGAATTGGCTTACAGATACCCTAGTAGGGCAGGAGATCAGATTAGCATCTGCTTATCTATTTTTTCCTTAAATTGGATCACATAGCACTGCCTACCAGCAGAGAGTGCAGGATGATGGTGTCCTTTCTGTCCTTGCTGAAGCCAACAACTTTGACACAGTGTGATACCTCCTCGACTCATATCCCTTGCAACTTCATAATCTTTGGTTAAGGAGGCAGAGGAAGAGAAATCCTGGTCATTCTTCTGATTTCCTAATTCTTTCCAGTTTGGAGAAACTTTCTGAGACAAACGTTTGACCACGTCTCTTGTTCAGTCATCACTCTGTTATGATCAAAAGCTCTTGCAAAGGTTTAGCAAGGGACAGGCTTTTGATAAACAACTTAGTCCAATAGAGGGTGGTCTGTCGCCCCTCCCCTACATTGCAACCTTAGTATGCTGCTTCTAGCTTCAAAGTTCATACCTTTCTCGGCCCACTAAACCCCAATTTGGATGTGGAATGTGGCTCAATCGGGTCTTTTCATGGGGACCTATGGAAACATTGGAATCCTTAGAAAAATTGTTGGGTCACTAGAAACCGTTGCCTCGCATTCTGACCTCTATTCAGCAGGATCGTTCCGTCGATTGCAGGAGGAATCTCTGTTGCCAATGGCTCTCCATCATTTCTTGGAAGCAGTGGCATAACCATCTAGGCATGTGTTGTCCTTGCCAATGGCCATGTGAGTAGTGAACTGGGGCTGTTTAGCCTCAATGGGAATTAGCATTTAAAACACCCCTGGGTCTGTTTAGCCTCAATGGAAATTTAACATGGGAGAAACACCTAGGCCTGTTTAGCCTCAAGGGAATTTAACATGAAAAACAATTTTGGGCCTGTTGAGCCTCAAGGGGAATTTAACATGGGAAAAAAAATCTCGGGCCTGTTTAGCTCAAAGGGAATTTAACATTGGGAATAAATTGTGGGACTGTCGAGGGACAAGGGGAATTGAACAGGGGAAAAGAGTTTGGGCCTGTCTAGGGATAAGGGAAATTAACATGGGAAATTGAAACAGGGAGAGGTCTCTATTTTTGTTTTAAAAATAAAAAATAATGGGGTAGGCAATTGAAAGTCTATCTCTTTTCGAGAGATTGGAGTGGCCCTGAAAAGGGCCTTTGGATTTCTTCTTCTTCTAACTCCTCCACTTCTTCCACCAAGTCCTCACTTTTTCCATTATTCCTTTCTTCTTCCTCTTTTCAGTTTCTGTTATCCAGTCAGGATGACCCATATCTCTGAATTTCTGTTGGATCTTCGTCCAGTTGTTATTCAATCTTTCAAACTCTAATTTCTCCTTCTTATTCTCTTCTTCCTTTCTCTCTTTGCTCCATTTTTATTTTATCTCCATCACTTCTACTTTCATTACCTCTCTAATTAGTTCTTCTGCTTTTATCAACTGGTTAAAACCCCACTTTACGTACCACCAGTCAGTCCAATAAAAGTTATTTTCTAGGAAGCTCCTGACTTCTATGACATGATCCAAGGCTTCCTTTAAAGTACCTACTCTCACGTAAGGTGGGTCAATGAATCCTCTGATTCTTTCTACTTCTTCCTCAATCATTCCCCCATTAGATCTTTTGCTACTCCAAGACTCCTCACATTGTTCAGGCTACCTTCAAATCTTCCTTCCTTATTCAGTCTTTCTACTACATAAGTCCCATCCATGATCCAAAAATGCTATGTCTCAAATCGTTAAATAATTTTGTCACCTCCATCTTCTTTGTTTATTCCTTAGAATGGTGCGAACGACGAACACTGTGGGATCTTATACGAAAAGCGCGAACGTGAAGGAAAACATCCCTTAAGACAAAAGTTATATTACCTAGATCATGACCAAGCAACGCGCGGACGTGAAGGAAAACATCCCCTACTTTTCTCATTCCATATTATCTACTATGCGCATACGTGAAGCAGCAATAAATAAACCCAAAATCTACTATCCACACACTCAAAGCATTAAAATGAAACCCAAATCTACTATCCACACAAACTTACTTGAGCGCTTACAAACACAAACACACACACTCACACTACGAAAAAAGAGTCCGTGTTTATTATATTCACACTACTCTATACACATTGGCAAATGGATTACTATTTCTTTTCTAAAGTTTTGGGTAGCCCTGAAAAGGGCTGTTTGTTTTTGAACTCCAGTGACACCTGGTTAATGATGGCACCTTCCAGGCCTGGCACCACACACACATCTTCTTCCCCAGTCTCCTTTTACTTTTTTTTTTCTTGAGAGGGAGGATGATTGGCTTCAGCACCCCAATCCTCTGTCTCTGGTATCTTGTAAGCCATCCTCTCTCCTATTTTCTATTCCTCCTCTTCACTCTGTCTTCTTTCCTCCTCTTCTTTCTTTATCCTTGCCTCTTCTACTATGGCCTCTGCAGCCAGCTCATTCACTATACGCCTGGCATATTCCAGGTGCGTCTGGAGTTCTAGAAGCTTTACAATTCTGGTATTCATTGTCTTGTTAACGAATGAACAGGGTAGCTAGACTGCCAAGCGATTTTCAATTTATACTAAAAGCGCGGACGTGAAGGAAAACATCCCACTAAGACAAAAGTTATATTACCTAGATCATGACCAAACAACGCGCGGACCTAAAAGAAGCACTCACTCACTTTTTTACTACCCATTACTATTTTAAAAATTTTCATTAAACGTAATATACTATCCACATACACGGAGCAGCAATAAACAAACCCCAAATCTACTACACGTCAAACATAAAAAAACCACTATCATTATCTACTATCCACACAAACGTACGTGAGTGCTTACAAACACAAACACATACAATCACACTAGAAAAGAGTCAGTGTTTATATTCACACTACTCTACATACACACATTGACAAATCGATTGTTATTTCTTTTCTAGAGATTGGGGTAGCCCTGAAAAGGGCTGTTTTTTGTGTGCGAAGTTGAAGCTAGGGCGATCTTTTAGTTTCTAAGAATGCGACGTCCTCTGACGATAGACTTTCTGACGATAGGTCTGCTTCTTCGGAAAGAGAAGAAGAACTTCCCCGGTTTTTAAAGTCAAAGCGGACGTGAAGGAAAACATCCCTCCACGGTTTTCGAGCCGGAACGTGCAATGAGTGTCATGAGAGGGATAGTAAGAAGTCAAAGAGCATAAATCAAGATTCCTATAGCCAAACAAACCTCAAAGACATTTGTTCTTCAAAACACAACATTTTTTTATTCAAAAATCACTTAACACTAACAAACAACTATAACATTTTTAACAATAATCCAACAATATAACATCAAATATTTTTTTCAAATCACAAACATTTTTTCTCAACTAACACATTATTTTGGACAAGGCTGACAACGTTGTGAATGAAATTGTGATTTCCACTGTTGGAAGTCATTAGGCCATTGATGGACACTACGTTTCCTAGCTTGAGACAAAAGATAAGCATAATGGTCACAAAACCATTGATCTACTTTCACATCGTTTCTAGAAGAAGAACGTGGATCAAAATGAGTCACTAAATGTTCTAAGGAATAGCCCAGGCTGCGATGATGCAGAAAATACACACAATATTGTCCACAGACCAAGGAATCTGTGCCTTGTAATTTCACATTATTGAATCGGGTGGTCTGAGCATTTCTTCTCATAAAGTCAATGATATCGTCTTCCAAAGGAGGCAATCCATACGAATCGAAATATTCCACACATCCTTCTTGAGGAAAGTAGACGGCTACCCAGTGGGTTGCTGGGAGATGACTGTCGTCCGTGTTGATCACATAAGCTAGATGGTCTTGAGGTTTGCGATGAGGGAGTTCATCTTTTACACAGACGACAGGATTCCAAGAAGCCGTATATGAACTGTGGTTCAAAAGGTAATAAAGTTCCCAGGTATCCATTTATTTGTGTGGCTCTTTCTTCACAGGTGATGATAAGTGATCAATTCGATCCTAACTTTTTGCTTGAAAATGTCTGACAAGTAAAAGGTGTTTAGCTCCGACTTCTTACTCTGGTCAAAGAGAGATTCGATGCGACGGCACTCCAGAGACGTTAATGGAGGAGAAGAATGTTTATCCAGGCCTTTATACCACTCGTTCAACACGAATTCAATCTCGATGTGATCCCAAGCTTTGTCCAGATATTCGTCCAATTTTTCTTCTTAGCTCAACATCAGACATTTGTCGTGTTGAATTTGACTGGGATGATCGTTGTGACATCCATAGCACTCTTCCTTGATCAATTCTTTCATTATATCTGCCAGGACTGTAGCAAAACAGGAGACTAAATGGGCTTCTTGTTCTGGCCATCTTGACTTCATCATGATAACTTCTTCGTTTTTGGGATGGTTCTTCTTCTTCTTCTTCCACGGTCTCCTCACATTCCATCTTCAAAGTTTCTCCACTGGGTAAAGAGGGATAACAGTCTTCCATAGCTCCTAATAATCAAGAATGACTTCTCTCAAACTGTTGATTTCTATGGTATTGTCAAATTCTGCATACAGGAGGACGTTCACTGTGTGATCTGGAGGTGGATTTGCAAACTAAAGTTCCACACGAATCTGACCCGATTTTATAGGGTGGAAATGTCCCTCGTCGCTGCCTTGGTCTGGAGTGAAATCAAAACCCCACAAAACATAACCTCCTGCATAGTCGTCGTACGAAATACCGTGACTGGTGTTGGTTCCTAACTGTCCCGTGGCTTCGTACAGGGACAAGTACGATCTCAAATAATTCTTCGCGACACCAAAATTAGGCTCAAAGGGCCGGGTACACAAGGTCTTGCCGTCGCGACTGACTTCGATCTTGGACACATTGTAATGTTGAAACTCAAAGGGATTTTGATCGTGGGTTCCGTTGAAGGCTGAATTCCTGACGATACCAACAATCAAACGCTTGGGTAACTGTCCTTGGAACAGATGATCTTCGATCATGGATCGCTGTCAGCAGGAATGGTGAACGTTTTCACTTCTACGCGCCGTATCGGATGCTATGCGGTCGTTCCGCTCAACGTCTGACTGACGTCGTTTCCCACTTTAGGTAACACTTCCACACGACGCACGTAAAGTCGGGCTTCTTGAATGATAGGTTTGTATTCTTTGGCATGGGCCATCAAATGGAAAGCGGCACTGCTACGATTCAGTCTCAGACGGATATCCACCCCGTTCAGCAAATACTTTTCTTGTAACCACATGTCAAAATGCAAATATCCATCAGTTCTAAACTTTGCCCTTGCAGAATTTTCTTACGACGGTCGTTAAACCCCACATTGTGAGGATTGTCATCTTCTGTCAGGACTGTGTCACTAAACGTGGCTACACTTGCCGTGTCAGGTTTCCATACCACGCAAGCATCCAGATGAGTATTATTGGCTTCTTTTCCGTACGTCAAGAGATTTTCCAGGTAGGCACGATATGGGTAAGTATCTATGCTGCTGCTGACCAGTTTGTTATTCAAGTACAAGTCCACTTCGCTGAACAAGGAATGCATGAAATTGTTGACAGGAGCTACTCTAGCATCGCCTCCTGGATTGGTGTTGTCCGTTTTGATCACTTTCACTTTCAAGTACAGGTAACTGCTATTCAGATCGATGTAATCTTCGGGCTGTCCTTTGATTTCAAACTCGATGGGAGCGGAATCCGTCAAAGAGGAGACGGGATGAAATTCCACCCACTGGGATTCTTGCATCGTCATCATAGTGGGAGGCATGGCAAACAGATCCAGTTCCGACTTGGAACAGGCGCAAGACTCTCTGTGCATCATTTTCTTTTCTGTTTTTCAATAATCGAAAACGTCTAAGTCTTGAACGGTTCTTCTTTTCTTTGTCTTTCTAGCTTTAGACGTGTGAAGTCTGGTGAAAGGGTGTTTTGCTAGTCGTCTCTTTCTGCCTTGTCCTTGCTGAATGCCTGACTCGGTAGCGTGCAGGACATTTATAGGTGTTTCTCGTCGGCCCGTTTGCAGCAAGACATTTTTGTCTGCCCTCATGAAGGCTTCTTTAGGGTTTTGTTTGTCGATGATGACATTTTGGAAAATTTCTTTGCCTTGCGTCAATGCCGCATCTTTCAAGGCGTGAAATCCTCGTGTCACCATCGGTTTCAACACCGGGGCCACCAAACGAAAGGCCGATTTTAACATATCTCCTAAACCGTGTCCTCGCTGTCGAGCAACCCCTCGGTACACTGGATACATGACTTACGAGTCGTGAGAGAACCGTTTTCGAAATTGGAGTTTCACCGTGACTTTTCCTTTGGTGAATGGAATATTTTGTCCCAGATCTCCTTTTATAGCAATGTTGACCGTGTCCAAATAAGACTTACTGACAGGCAAATAGTGAGGATGGACAAATTCGCGGTGAACGTGGTAAGTGTTTCCACCTTCCTCGTCAGTGACCGTGGCAGAATTTACTTTGAAAGGAATGACACGCAGTAACGGCACGGAGGTGTGTCCCACCACGTTGTACTCCACCACATCGGAGTAAACAAACATCAAATTCAGTCCTTGGTTCAGTTCTACCGGGGCACGAAATAACTTGCTAAAAGACTTGTTGTCGTAAATGATCGGTAATTCGTTTTTCTTGATCATGGCCATTCTCATGTCCATGTCTCCGCCCAACATGTCAAACAATTCAGGACAAAATAAAATGGACACGATTTTACTCCCGTCAAATTTCATCAAGAAGCGACGAGCTGCTTTGTGGTATTCCAGGGTGACACTTTTTTGACACTTTCCAAAGCTTTCAGAAACACGACATTAAACCTGGAGGCTATGGTGATGACAAAATGTTGACCACTAAAATAATAGCCTGGGGGAATGAACAAGTGATAGGTGGTGTACTTTTGATTTTGTGTGCCAGGGGTTTTTATGTTATATTTGCCATGGGTATCCAAGTACTGTTGCATTGGCTCGTCATGAACTTCCACATCAAAAAAGTTTTGATTGGGAAGGACATTGAGGACTTGGGTCGGGTGAATGATTTCTACTAAAGCCATTTCCCAATGGGCTTCGTGATCTAATTGGATGGTCTGAGGTAATTTGGCCGTGTAATAGCACAACGTGTTCTTGGGAAACACCTCCATGGAACTGAAATTGGGTAAGGTTAAGTAAAATTGGTTTCGGTGACTCATAATTCCAGAGTTCTGTGGCTGTCCGAGGGGTTACTGGACGTCAGAGGAGTGTCTCCGCCCAAAATAGGGTTGTTGTTGTTATTGGAGTGGTGACTGACACTGGTACTGGATACAAGGTTCCCGTTGTTCCCGTTGGAAGAGAATTTCAGGGAGGGACTGGGAAGCAGGTAACCGATGCAACTGCTCAATAAAATGGTCCACAATTGTGCCGTCACCGTGAACCATCGTAAGACTTCTTTGAGACTAGCTTCTAAGACACGAGCTCGACTGATGCCATACAAGGCACGAATCAATTTGACGGGGAGATGTGATTGAAGGGACGTCATGTTGACGCTGTGTGAGACAGACGAAAAGTGTCTGAGGTTTCCATAGATTTTTTTTGTTGAGTGAAATTAAGTCGAGGACGGAGACGTGTACAGGACAGGCCCTCCGTCTTGCCCCCAGTGGTGAAACAATTGGGTACGAAATCGCAAATCATCGGGCGTCGTAGGTTTCAAATCGACGAGTAAATAAGCTTGTGGAGTTTGAGTGGCATCGTCGTACGCCTGAGTCAGCCAAGGCGTGCCTAACTGTTTGGCTAAGACTTGCACTTGCGATTTATCTCGAGGGCTTTTAAACAAGACCACGTAATGTGCATTGAGACTGATGGTGCAATGGGCTTTACTTTGTTGAAACAAATTTTGGGTGATGTAAACGACACTGGCATTACGGTGATGCCCTTTGCGCGTGAACCACAGTTTAATTTCTTCTTCGTCTTCTCCTAACATGTCGTCGAAAATGACCAAATGGGTTTGACGGGAGTCAGAGACGATGCCTTGGTCTTCTTTAGGAATGCCTTCCACAAACACGATGGAATCGCCTTGACTTTCTCGCAAGAGGCTGTACGCCGATTGCCACTCTTTGTAACACCACACGATGCGTTGAGGTTGTCGATCGATCAAATGATGTTTATGTTCGATCAAACGTTTGACGAATTCGGTTTTGCCTGAACCGCTAGGTCCAGTAATGAGCATGTTAAAGGGATGGCGAAGATACAAAGCCTCCCAACTGGCACGATCTAAGTGTTCGTCGATGACTTTGACAGTGGAGGAAGAGGGAGCAGAGACAGCAGAGGTAGCCATAGTGTCAGGAATGTCACTTGTGACACGAAAACAAACAAGACAAGAGTTTATATCCTTTTTTCAGGACACGTTTATTGAATGTTTTAAACATGAATACGAAAGACAAAAATATATAAAAGCCAAAGGCTTAAGTACAACGATAAAAGGCACATGAAAACCATTAACGTGGAATAAAAACAAGTGTCTGCACAACATGTTTTGGGTAAGGTTCTGACCAGTTCTATATTGGGTAAGGTCACACAAGTGTCCTCCCGAAAGGGTCTTTCAGGCATGTCCACGACAGTCCTGTCCTGGGTGACGGGTTCTTCTTCTTCTGGTACCGTCACCAACACAGGTTGAAAAGTAACTTTTTTCTTTGGACATTGAAAGGAAGGATCACAACTCTCGAGCATACTGGGCCACTTCTTGGGTCCAAGCTTCAAAACCCCATTTTTTCCAGGCACGGACATCTGTCCAATGGGGGTGTAAGTCACAAGCTACACACACATCGTCATACACGTCATGGGTAGCTAAAAGTTGACGAATCTTTTTTTCCCGTAGAGGTCGAGAAGTATCCAGATGATAACGTAAGGCTTTGAGCAAAAGGAGTCTCTCGTGAACATTTAAAGGCACCACTTTCATGTTGAATGGGTGGTAAATACTGTTCGTAAAGAGCCCACAAGGAATCGGCTTGTAAACGAAATCCCAGAAAACAAGTCACTAAGACACACACCACTTGTCGACCCAAATTGAATGGATACAGTTCTTGTAATAATTGATGGTAATGATCCACGGTTTGAATATGCTCGTTGAGTTCCTTCCACGGAATCTGTTCAATCACTTGTGACATAAGCCGTGGCATGGATTCCTGATTTTATAGTCTCTTTATTTCGGAAGCAATAAAGGTACTTTCTAACTAGACATCTTCGTTCTCCAGTGGGGAATCTAAATCTTGCATACTGTAACCTACATTTCAGAGTTTGTTTAGATGTTTCGTCTACCGCTAAGCAGATTCCATGTAAAATATGTTGGTAATCCTTTAACTCGCCTTCCTCAATACGTTGCTCTAGGTGAATCTCGAAGTAAACAAAATTATGAACATTTAGTTCATTCACTAACTGAAAGTGTTGAACAAGGTCTGACCACTGAAACAATTTCTGACGAATCAGTCCTCTTATACCATTCAGGTACCAGTGGTTAAATATCTGGTGACGTAACGGATGCAATTGTTCTTTATGTTTGACTTGTATTTTGACCAGCTTTCGGTAAATGCGTTCTCTCAACTCCACAGACAAAGCACGAATGTTCTCTTGTAAAGTATCCATGAATAGGTCAGTCCGTACAATTCACAATCTTCTCCTAGAGCAAAAGTAATCCACATAGTGAGTAATTTCTGACCACTGCCATTCAGGGTAACGTCCAAGAATGTCACTGAACTCTTTTGATGTAAACGGTCTAGAGTAATATAATAGGACGGATGCACACTTGACCCAGAGAAATCTAACATACTGGTTGACTTTTTTCACTTTCCTCTTGTGAATTTCTCGGCACAAAAGTTCTACAGTCACCCACTGAGATTTCACTCTGGCAAACCCCTGCCAAACTTCCTTGTAAATCTTCTCTTGCAGTTCTTTAGGTAATGATTCAATATCGTTTTTGAAATGAAGTTTAAATACTGGTCTCGGTGATGTCCAACATTTGACTCCTAGCCAATCTGGTTTCTTCTTCAACGACATGGTAAGTTACTTCAATGTCTCGGTCCCACTAAGGGTAAGTAATGTCAATTCGGTGACCAACGAGCATGTTCTAGGTAGGCCGAATCTTGCGGTTCCCAGTGGTGAAGTGACACACTGCAACTGAAGCACTTGACTTTATCCCCTTCGCACAAGTAGAACAATCCGGCTGTGGCTAATTCTTCAGGGGTCGGTCCTCCCAGATACTTAGGCCATTTTCCTTTGAACGATTGAAGACGATTTTCAAAGTCGCAGTATTCCGACAAACGTACAGGAAACGAATATTCGTCTTTCACAGGTTCTTTTCGATGAGGGTTGGGTGACATGGACAGGAGTTTGCTCAGGGCTGGATGACATCCGTGTGGAGGTAGACGTGAAGGTGGACATCCACCTTTAAAACGAAACCCAGTAAAGTGTCCAAGAGGACGAGCGGCATCGCTTTCGCATCCCTCAGGTTTGACACGCACAGCATCACTTTCCATGATAGGGGTAGTGAGAACAAAGTTCCCATGATGATTTACGGCATCGCTCAGGTCACAACGTACAGCATTGTTCCCAACGCAAGGCTCACAATCTCATTCCACTTCAGAGGCCCCAAACTTGAATTGTGCCTGTCTGAACTTGTTTTGTGTTTCTCTGAAAGTATTCATCTTGTTCGCTTGGTCTTGGTAGTCACAATGAACTATCGATCTTGACCATAGCCCCCTTTTTATACTAGTCGCAATGCAGTCTCAAGCTTGTACATCGTTCCTTTTTTGTGTCTAGTTTTGGAAGGTACCGCCTCTAAGGTGCCGTCATAATTGTACCGTAGTGTAATGGGTGGAAAGGCCATAGAAAGGTAAGGGCAGTGCGGAGACCATCGAGTATGTTCCAGAATAGCTGAATCTTTATAGATACATAGATCCATTCGTAACTTCAGTCCGCAAGCGAAACACTGTACTTCGTATCCCAATCCAGACTCAGGTCCCAAGTAGACAAATCCTGTTCTAGCTAAAACAATCGAAGAAGGTAATCCTTCCCTATCCGTAGGCCATGCTTGAAACGTTTTCAATCGATGGGCACAATCACAATAGTCAAGTAAGAAGACCGGAAAATGGTAGGGTTTGAACCTGGACTTCTCACTGGATTTCTCACTCGATTCTTGCTGTGGCAAAGTCATACTTCTGGTGGGTGGCTATCCTCTTACAGCCAATGTTTTATACCGACATGTCCATACGGCAAAGTAAAGTGATTGGGAAGCCGCACTCGCTTCTGGTACACGATTTGATAGACTTTTTCCAAGGGTCGACTGACGATGTGGTGAGTGGGTAAACGTACAATCTTGTTGGGCTAATAGGTGGTCACTCTAAAGTGTTCATCCTCTCTAGACTGCAAGGCTTCGTTCAATACCCCAAAGTTGACGACTCGACTGGGGCGATAATTCAGAGTCAATCCTTTCACTTTACACTTCGTGTGCACTTTCCTTGCTGGTCCCGATATTCGTAGCCGTAATGTTTTGGACCACCACTGACGAAACTTAGAATCTTGTCATCGGGGTGCTCGTCTGTCCAGGCTCCTAAACGGTCTCCTTCGATGTCAGGGTGCTGTTGACTCGGGTGTTGGATGTAAATGCAACTGTCCGTGTCAAAGTACAGGACGCGTTCCCCTAACAGTTCTAAAGCTTCGTACAATTTTAAGCGAGCATGAGCTGTCACGTAAGCCGCAATGATGACATTTCCAAAGGGGTCGTCTTGTACAAAGTCCAGATCTTCTTCGTAATTGACCAAGATCAAATTCTCGCGAACGACGTTTACGTGTTTCATGAATTTGGTTTTGTCGTGAATCATCTGGAAGTAGCTGGAAGGTTCGGTTAAATATTCGGTCATTGGTAAACACGGTCGTTGTGCTATTTTACCCCACAAGCAATTTAACATCACTTTGGCAAACGATCGCCTGCCTTCGTTTTTCTCGATGTGATCTAAAGTAATGCCTTCTTGTGCCCAGTATTTCTCTTTGAATGTCTTTTGGTCTTCGGGAGTGTGACGCCATTGGCTTCTTGCTTCAGTTTCAAAAAGGCATCCACGTAGTCGGCGAAAATGCCTTTCTGCGTGGGGTCACCCTTGTGGTATTGTTCTGTCTTGGGAAAGTGGCAAATTTCGTACACTTCTAACAGTTGATATCTCATGTCCAGAGCTTTGAACAATTCTACGCTGACCCAGGGCCCTTTCTTCCTGGGTGTGCTGACAAGGTTGATCTTGGTTGCACGTTTCGGCACAAGTACGGCACAAAGGAAACATCAGTTTGCCTTGACAATGGTGAGGTAACACGGGATGGTACAAGTCCTTGGGAGGCAAAACTTTGCACTTGATCAAGCCTTCGTATTGTCGAATGTTTTTCAGGTCGATGTGTTCGGTGAACAATTGCGGGTGCCCTGCAGGAAAGCGACAATATTTGCACACGTAGGGATACAGCGAACACACGTCCAAGTATTTGATTTCTTCTCCTTTCTCTTCGAGGCGTTTAAACTCGGGATCGGTTTTCAAACGGTGATCGTATTCGTGTTCCCACATTTCCACCACTTGGTATCCTTCCAGTTCTGACTTTAGGCGTCGCTGACAAGTGTCCTGGTACAAGTCTTCCATGGTTCGTTGTAAAAACTGATTTTTAGTGCCGCGGTCAGGGTAACAGACGGGACATCCGTGAAATAAAAAACCGTTAAACTCGTACACGATCTTGGGGTTTTCTAAGTCCCAGCCATCGACCGAATGCGTTCCGATGGTCTTTTCGCCCCCTCCGTTGCGGGCATGCTTAATCCATTTGTCTTCCTTGTCGCACAAGTAATGTAACCAGAGTAGGGCTTTGACTGAGTATTGACGTTTGACATAGTTGGTCGTTTGAGGATTGATGACAGCCACGGCGTTTTCAGGCATGAATCGTTGCCGGTACACTAAGGAACACGCTTTGGCAATGGTGCAAGCTTCTTTCAAAGGATCGACCCCTCCGTGTTCCATGAACAGTTCTCGAAATTTTCCACAGCAACGCCGTAAAATGTCCACGTCGGAACGACAATACTTTAGCATTTCTTCCTGAAAGTCGAAAGCGTCTGAGGCGTGAGCCTGGTACCAAGCGTAGAAAGCTTCTCGTTGTTCGGTACGCATGTTGTCGGGGTCCTAGTCTTTAGCCTCAGGAAAATGGGGTAGAACAGCATGTTGATTGGCTTCCGTATTGAAAAAGTGAGGAAAGTACCCTTTAGCCATTTCTGTCATTCCAAACGTTTTAGGCATTCGACTCAAAGGCATGGCCAAGTAACTCATCGAATCTTTAAACTGTACTCGTCCCACTTGCATGAAAATGATTTTGTGAATTGGATTGTAAATATTTATAAAGGAATAAATTAGGTATAAAAGGTAAGTGTCTTTGAGTTTTGATTTTAAAATAAGAACGTACACTCACACACTCATACACACGTACTATAGGGTAAAATGTTTGGGGTTTTTATGAGTTATTGGCAACTGAAAGTCTATCTCTTTTCGAGAGACGTGGGTTGCATTGAAAAGGGCCATTTTTGGTGTAGGGGTGAGTTTAAGCAATCAACTTTAACTGCCTTAAGCCTTTGCCACGGCCGAGGCCTACTTCTGATGATGATGATTTGGTTGAAATCACTAAGGGTGGTATGGTAGGCTTAGTCACAGGGTTGGCGTGTTTATCTCGGGAAGGACGTATTCTCTTCGGTCGTAATAAAGACGTCTGATACATTTGTTTCAGACTTCTTAACTCCGCTAAAATGTCTAACAGTACCGTGACCGTTTGATTTTCACCCTCTTGTTTCTTTGCTGCTGCTTCTTCTTGTTTTTTTCTTACCTCTTCTTCTTGCTGCTATTGCTGTAGGAGAAAAGCTTGTTCCGCTTCCTTTTGCTGTTGTATAAATTTCTCCAATTCTTCTTACTGTCTCTGTCTAAAATTCTCCACTTGTGGTAATGAAGGTGACGAAGGTTCTGGAACAAATTCTTGCGAGGTAAGAAAATCCACAAAATCCCAATTCACCTCTTCTGAAGGTAAGTCCGGGTTCCCTTGGGTAGTCTCCACCGTCGATGCACCCCAATTGATCGTTTTCTGAGTTTCCGTCATGTTGAAAACACTGTCGCATGGATTGACTGTGCACAGATGATAACGAATCTATGTAGACTACGTGACGTCACAGACTGCTCTCTTCGGATTGGATGTTGTCTGACTGAGTTTTGTAACGCGTGTTTTGATTGGTCAACGAACTCAATCCGTTTCAATCCTTTCTCTTCATATAAATAAGTGCAGTTCACTGCCTACCTTCACCTGTTACTCGGCGCCTCAAGATGTGGACCGATGTGCAATCTTCTACGCTTGTGTCAGCGATGATGTTCAGGACGGACATACCCATGTATGTCCGATCCAAGTGGACAGTTGTCCATAGGACCGACACGAACCTATGGATACGTAGGATTTACGTGGAGAGGCAAGGATGCCTCAAAAGAGTGCTAGTCTATGGACCTACCATTAGACGAAGCCTAAGACGAAGAAGATGTTGCAGATGCCCTTTATGTTAAGGGCATATTAGCATAAACCCAAAGGCCCTTTTCAGGGCCACTCCAATCTCTCGAAAAGAGATAGACTTTCAATTGCCTACCCCATTTTTTTTTTTTAAAAAAAAATAGAGACCCCTCCCTGTTTCAATTTCCCATGTTAATTTCCCTTATCCCTAGACAGGCCCAAACTCTATTCCCCTGTTCAATTCCCCTTGTCCCTCGACAGTCCCACAATTTATTCCCTATGTTAAATTCCTCTTGAGGCTAAACAGGCCCAAGATTTTTTTTTCCCATGTTAAATTCCCCTTGAGGCTCAACAGGCCCAAATTTGTTTTCCCATG
Source organism: Sinohyriopsis cumingii (assembly GCA_028554795.2). NCBI lineage: Eukaryota > Metazoa > Mollusca > Bivalvia > Unionida > Unionidae > Sinohyriopsis > Sinohyriopsis cumingii. The sequence goes on along the minus strand of CM068841.1, from coordinate 94,988,748 downwards.
TTAAATTCCCTTGAGGCTAAACAGGCCCAGGTGTTTCTCCCATGTTAAATTTCCATTGAGGCTAAACAGGCCCAGGGGTGTTTTTAATGCTAATTCCCATTGAGGCTAAACAGCCCCACTTCACTACTCATGTGGATCTTACACAGCTCTGCTGGAATGCTGCTATGGCAACTTCCAAGCTCTTACTAAATCACATTAAGAACCTTCTTAGAGCTGCCACCCTGGAGGCAGAGACTCTCTTAGGAGGGATGATCCCGTATGTTTCTACTTGTCTTGAGAGACCATCATCACTGGTCCCTAGCACCCACTTCTTGTTCATCAAAACCAGCTAAGAAGCAGAGTCATCCTGACTGCTCTCAGAACCCTTTCGGCGAAACTGTTTAAAGTTTTGAAGCCCCAGTGTAAACAACAGCCCCAATTCAGAGCTCCACCTTGGTAGGTAGTCCCTGTAAGGTAGCACCAAAAAGGCACAGGGAAAAAGGTCACATGCCCTTCCCCTTTCGCAAGTAGACGGGTGGACATATCCAGGGTCTTGCGTCCTCTTAAATGCAGAACATATCTTCCTTTGATTTTTTCGATGCTAGGCTCAACCGTTTATCACGGTCTTGGTCAGGCGCAATGGTTGATTGCTGGGTTCTTTCTAACATAAGAGATGGCTGCTGGTTTCAATTCTGGTAGCTGTTGAGTCCCATGTAAGATCATTAGGTATCCCCATCCTCCAATATTTTGACGATTTGTTGTTCCCTCAGACTACACCTGTCCTGCTGTTGGCCCATAGTGAACAGGCTGGTTCTTCTATTCAACTTATATAAATCAGAGCTCAGTCCATCTCAGGGTTTGGTCTACATCACAGACAGAGGGTTGGTTTGTGTTCCTCCTGTCAAGAGTAAACACGATCCTGTCCCCATTGGAGATACTCACAATCAAGACTGTATTGTCAGCTTAATGTTTTCTCACTCTTATGGGGACATTGAATTCCGCAGGTACCATGTTTCCTCTAGTAGAATCTTTTATGATTGTTGTAGTAGAAAACGTGTCAATGCTTGTTGTTTCTTGAAGTATAAAACGTGTCAGTCCGTGTTGTCCCACTGTGTGCACAGTAGCTGGGTCTTTTCTCTACTCCTTTGAAGAAAAAAACAATACTCGGTTTCTGCTAAAAAGGGCTATTAAGCAACCATTTTCAATACTCAGATTTTCATTGGGATGGATTCTCATTTAACATTGTAAGCATCCTTGTACCCCTGTATCTCTAGAACATTATAAACCTCCTTGTACCCCTTTATATCTAGAACATTGTAAACATCCTTGTACCCTTTATATCTAGAACATTGTAAACATCCTTGTAGCCCTATATATCTAGAACATTGTCAGCATCCTTGTACCCCTGTTTATCTAGAACATTATAAACATCATTGTACCCTTATATATCTAGAATATTGTAAACATTCTTTTACCCTTGCATATCTAGAACATTGTAAACATCCTTGTACCCCTTTATATCTAGAACATTGTAAACATCCTTGTAAGGCTGTATATCTAGAAGATTATAAACATCCTTGTAGCCCTATATATCTAGAACATTGTAAGCATCCTTGTACCCCTGTTTATCTAGAACATTATAAACATCATTGTACCCCTGTTTATCTAGAACATTGTAAACATCCTTGTACCCCTGTATATCTAGAACATTGTAAACATCCTTGTACCCCTTTATATCTAGAACATTGTCAACATCCTTGTACCCCTGTATATCTAGAACACTGTAAACATCCTTTTTTACCCTTGTATATCTAGAACATTGTCAACATCCTTGTACCCCTATATATCTAGAATATTGTAAACATCCTTTTTTACCCTTGTATATCTAGAACATTGTAAACATCCTTGTACCCCTGTATATCTAGAACACTGTAAACATCCTTGTACCCCTGTATATCTAGAACATTATAAACATCCTTGTAGCCCTATATATCTAGAACATTGTAAGCATCCTTGTACCCCTGTTTATCTAGAACATTATAAACCTCCCTGTATCCCTATATATCTAGAACATTGTAAACATCCCTTTTACCCTTGTATATCTAGAACATTATGAACATCATTGTACCCCTATATAGCTAGAACATTACAAACATCCTTGTACCCCTGTCTATCTAGAACATTGTAAACATCCTTGTACCCTTATATATATATATATATATATATATATATATATATATATATATATATATATATATATATATATATATATATATATATATATATATATATATATATATATATATATATATATATATATATAAAACATTGCAAGCATTCTTTTACCCTTGTATATCTAGAACATTATAAACATCAGTGTACCCCTGTATATCTAGAACATTACAAACATCCTTGTACCCATGTCTATATAGAACATTGTAAACATCCTTGTACCCCTATATATCTAGAACATTCTAAACATCATTGTACCCTTGTTTATCTTAAACATTTTAAAAAATCCTTGAAACTAGAACATTTTTTAAAAAATTATACCACGATATACCTAGAACATTGTAAACATCCTTGTACCCCTATATATATATAAAACATTGCAAGCATCCTTTTACCCTTGTATATCTAGAACATTATAAACATCAGTGTACCCCTGTATATCTAGAACATTGTAAACATCCTTGTACCCCTATATATCAAGAACATTCTAAACATCATTGTACCCCTGTTTATCTTAAACATTTTAAAAAATCCTCGTACCACTGACTATCTAGAACATTTTTTTTAAAAAAATTATACCACGATATACCTAGAACATTGTAAACATCCTTGTACCCCTATATATCTAGAACATTCTAAACATC